>CM038677.1:31126910-31348224 GCA_021605205.1 Aegilops longissima | reverse complement strand
TCAAATAAACAAGGATTCAAAAATCATAATTAATGCAAGACTCAGAGGTGGCTGGTATGTAATAAATTGCGCTAGACTAAATTTCAGAAATTATTTTTATTGGTAGAGGTTTATTAACAGCTTCTTGAACTTACTATTCCTCACAGCCGCTTTTTGTCTTTAAGAAGTTATTTTTTCTTGCAAGTGTGCATTACATTCCATTGGTGGATAGGTTCCACATTGTTATTTTTCAATTCCTGGTATGATGGATACTAAAATTGAAGTTTCACAAATACTGTTGCTTAATTCTGAAACTTAGGCTTCATGAATAATTGAAGTGGGTGATGCAGTATGTGTCGATCATATCTATTTTCCCCTTTAATTCTAACAATTCAAGTTGATAGATTATGCCCAACCATTAATCTATGTATGGCTCATGTGGATTTTAACTTCAGCATGCTTTCGATTCTGCTGTGTCAGGCTGGACACTATCGTTTACTGTTCAGCTTATACAATGGTTACCAAGGAAAATGACCTTCTGTATAAATATTAGATGATATGGGGTTGTTGCCTGCAAATTCCTTCATGGCTTATGTTGAGTGCATACCTGTAGTCAATTGTACCATGTTTCTGCAGTTTTCTTGTCTGTGAGTTTATTTGTATCCATAGAACATTGGCATCACTAAATTGTTAAGTTTCTTATAGACGCACATGGAAATATCCACCAACCTTCCTGAAAGTTGAGCTTATCTTGACTTTTGAATCTGTGTAATCCAAGCTTCGTATTCTAGATGGTGATGTTAGAACATGCATTGACTAGACTTGCTGAGCTATATACTTTCCTCTATAGCTTTCATGGGTCAGCCTGTCAATTTGCTTGCGGAATATTCGATAACACTTCTCTGAGTTTTGTTTGTCAACTAGTCAATTTATTTGTTTGCCATCTATATCTAGTAAAACTGGCTGATTAGGTCTCTGTTTAACCTCAGTATGCTTTTACTTCATTTTTGTCAGGCCGACATGGACAGTACTGTTTATTTTACGATAGGCATGTTCATTTGTACTGCATACTTGTACTTGGCTTCTATCATGGCTTAACTAGTTCTATTTTTTTGCAATACTTTATAGTGCTGGGGACAAAACATGGGATGACATTATCAGATCTCAGAAACATTACACGATGGTGTCATTGCCACCTGAAGATCTAGTTCTCTTGCGCTGGGACGGCTCGGCCCAGCAAAGTCCAATTCTGGTGAAGTACTTGGCAGCACCTATGCAATTTCGTTCCAGAAATGTGCTTATCCAACTGTGCCGCAAGCATTATAGTGGTACTTCCTATGGAGGCAAGATCACTTCCAAGAATATCTTATTTGACCGATATGGGAATGTCCGTATTGATTCTGCCCCTGAAAGGTTTACTCAACATTCGGCTAAATTGGACTATGAGGCAATTGGTAAAATATTGGATGATTCGTTCCAAGCCAAGGTATATCCAATGCATTTCTACCAACTGGTCGACTTCCTAAGATATGGTCCTGCTGTGGACTGTCAAAGTGAGGCTGTGATAGCATTTGTGACAAATCATGTTTCATTGCTTTCTCATTACGTGAGGGTGTCAATCAGTGAAATTTTAGTTCAGCTGGTTGAACGACTTCATCCAGATGTGATGACTGCCTTACTAAATATACTTGATCAATTTGCTTGGGCGAATACCGTGAAGAATGTTGCAGCAATGAAGTATACATACTTTTATCATTCTCGGAACAATCAAGATGGGACAGTTTGGGTTCCGTATGTGGACGATGGGGTCAGTTTTCTGAAGTTCTCAAATAACTTTTTCAAGCATCATAAGGTAAGATTCATGCTTAATCTCTTTCCTCTTTTTATGCATGCAGTTTCCCTTGTATATATTTTTATGACACCTGATCATGATACAAACTAGTTTTCGTTAATGCAGTGGACCTCTTTAGAGAAGCTTGATGCAGCTTTTTCGTTGATGGAGAAAAGGAACTTTATACCTCGATTCCTGTTAACCATTCTTGTGACTTTGAAAGACTCAGAATCAATGTCCTGCACTGATACAGTCTTTTATTGACCAAGTGGTTGAGATGTGAGTTACTATGAACTTGGTAGTTTATACTGATTTTATTTACGTAATATTAGGAGCTGGCTGATACATTAATTATTTGCAGGCTGGGGAATAACGTAATTGACCTCCAGAGGGGTTGACCTGCGGGTGGCTGGGAGCCCGACTGCTGTTACCAAAGCCTGGTTGTGTTCTAACATGGCCATCTAACATGAAGTGAAGATGGCATGAAGTGTTGTTGCCATGTACTCCCTCTGTAAACTAATATAAGAGTGTTTAGATCACTATTTTAGTGTTCTAAATGCTCTTATATTAGTTTACAGAGGGAGTAATTGATATATTAGGTGTTGGCTATTGAGAAGTGTTGTTACCTTGTAAGCCTGCCGTTGTGAAGTGCTATGAACAGTCTAACATGAAGTGAAGATGTAGGAATACTTTGTATTGGTCTTCTTGTGGCCAAAGAGTTATTACTAGCGCGGACTGAGTGACAGTTTTGTCAGATTGATTGTAACTGTGGTTTTTGTTTCCTTTGCTATGCTTTGTATGAAAAAGGAAGGATATTGTACGTGTGCGTTGGAGTTCATTTGTTGGGGAGATCTACTTACAGTAGGTTTGTATGTCTGAAGGCTGCAATGTTTGTCCATTTTGATGTGGAATCATTGGGTACGTGTGTGTTTCTTTTTCTTTGCGTATGGAGATGGTCTCGTTGGCTTGTTCTGCACACGTTCTTTGCGTACCCAATGTACAGTGCACATCTAAAAGAATAGAGCGAGCTATGGTCACCTATTCTTTTAGATGTGCAGTGTAGCATTTTCTCATATGGCTGGTCGGTGACGGGAATAATACTGGAGGTAGGTGTTGTAGTGCTACTTCTCCCTCGTTTCTATAGTGCACATTCGTGTTCTCAACCTGCAGATGCAGAATGATAAAGAAATGCAAGACTTGCCGCTCTCAGTGTAGATGGTAAAAGATTAAGTAGATTGTAAAATAATAAGTAGGCACCACACCTACTTTTTTCTTCACATATATAGTCACAAGGCGGACCACTGAATTTGATAAAAATTTGATGCTAAAAAATCTTGCCATGCTATAAATTGTCCTTTTATCTGTTCAGTTCTACAAGGAATAATTTTAAGCCGTGGGCCTCTATTTTCAACTCTGTTCATCAACTACTAAGCGGAGCGAAGGAGCAGTGAAAAAGCTAGATCATCACAAGTATTCATGAGTCCAATTCTGAAATCCTTTAGAAGCTGTAGGAACGAAGTATGTCTACCCGGGAGGGGGTTTGTGAATGGGAGTTTAAAATTTTCTTTTGGAAATCTCAAAACTATTGGAACCCAGCAGCGGAGCGAATAAAAACAGAGCACAACGAGCTAATACTAGCTACCAATGGAAACCAAATGCATGCATCGAGATGAACCACATAAATGAAAACGTTCGAAAGTAACGAGAGAGAAACAAAGGTAACCACTAACCACTGATGCTCGATGGCGACAAGGGGCTGTGACTTAACACGGAAGATAAACTCTCTTTGCCCTATTCTCCACGACAGAGGGGTTAGCTTTCACAGAAGACTCAGCATTTGATTCAACATTGCTGCGTTCAAGACATTTTAAGCAAGGTGGTACAAACACTTCATGTTTCTCTTTGAGTTGTTGGGTGAGAAGAGAAGTTTCTCTCTCTGATCAAATCATCATGAGCCTCTCTCAGCGACTCGAGTTCCTGTTTCTTTTTCAGGTGGTCATAAGTCAATCTCTTGTGATCGACCGAGAGAAAATCATGACAAATTGTTAGCTCTTCCATTCGTGACTTGAGAGCGGAATACTCTTCGACCAACGATTGATTTTTCTCCATCTCCTCAACCAACAACCCTTCAGATTTCCTGAGGGTTTTCTCAATTTTCTCAAGAGAGTTTTGTTGAATGTTAGCAATTTTGATCAGTTTAGCATGGTCATCCTCATCAAAAGAATATTGATCACTGGAGTGAACCTTGCGATGTTTGGAGGATACCTTTTCTTTTGAAGCTTTGGGCATGAAGCAGTAGGTAGGAGATTCGTCGTCACTTGAATGATTTTCGAAGAAGCTTGACGTAGGAGTAGAGGCACATGCTATTCCAGCCATGCCGGTGTCAGAATCCTCGCCAGATTCATCAATTTCTTCGGAGTCAGAAGACTCTTCTTCATCGGAGTCCATCTGCTTGCCGGTGTATGCCTTGGCCTTGCGAGAGGTATTCTTGCGGTTGGAGAAGGACTTGGCAGGATTCCTTGAGGAATATCTTGACGAAGGTTTTGATGAGGAGCTGTTAAAAGGATCGATATGGTTGACTGGGGGGTGAATAGGCAACTACCAAATTTTAGGCTTTCTTAAACAAATTAAGATTAGCAACAAATAGGTTGTCTAGAAATGCAACTAGGTGAACAACCTATATGATGCTAACACAACACGCAACATAAGCAAGTAAGGGACACAACACAACAAAAGCTTGCACAAAGTAAAGGTAGAAATAACCACAAGTGGAGCCGGTGGAGACAAGGATGTGTTACCGAAGTTCCTTCCCTTTGAGGGGAAGTACGTCTCCGTTGGAGCGGTATGGATGCACAATGCTCCCCAAGAAGCCACTAGGGCCACCGTATTCTCCTGACGCCCTCGCACAATGCAAGATGCCGTGATTCCACTAGTCACTGGTACGCATCGGTCCTATACCAACGGTTTTTAACCCCTTTTCGCGACGGCATTTGGAACCGTCGCCAAGTGAGTGTGTGATGCGGAGCATCCCTCGCTCATCCCCATGGACGTGCCTACATCTTCCTCAAGACCACTTGGACCCATGACACGAGCCCGAGCTAAGGCTATTGAAGCTAAGGTGAACTCGCTCCTCTCCGAACTTCCTCTTCCTACTCACGAGACATGGCTACTACCTCATTCAGAAACTCTGTGTGTGATCAGGTGCTTGGAGGTGAGCCACGGACCAGCTACATACAAGAGCCAAGACGGCGAGGACCCCAAGCATGATGGACAAGAAGAAGAGCTGCCGTGGAAGCTACAGGCGTCGGACGACCGACCGAGTCCGGACGTCCGACGAACGCCAGGACACGGACGACCGAACTCCCCGGACGTCCGGTACTTCGCCACCCGAACCAAATCTACGGACGACCGAAGCGGCTCGGACGACCGGACGACATGCAACCGAGCCGAATCTACGGACGACCGACGATCTTCGGACGTCCGGACAGTCACGAAGCTCCGGACGACCGACCCCCTCCGGACGACCGACGCGCCCACGTCAGAGCTGAATCTACGGACGTCCGAGCACGACCGGACGACCGGACTGTCCCGAGCCTCCGGACGTCCGGCACCTGAGTGACCGCACCTGCGGGCTGGAGCCCTTGTATCCCTTCGCTTTGACTTCCATTTGCACTAAGACTATAAATAGGACGCCCCCACCTCCTAGTGAGGGTCAACATAGGTTTAGCTCATATTTTGTGTGAGAGCCTTGCTCATCCACTTGGTTACTTCTCCTCGGAGCTCAGGACCTCTTCGGAGAAGATCCCCCAAGCGGATTCAAGACCCCTTTCTAGGGAAGACCATCAAGACCTTCGTACGGAGAAGAACGGTTCCTTTGTATCCTTACCTTTGTTGATTGTGGATCATATGTTACTCTATGTTGTTGGTGATCTAGCACTCATGTGATTGATTCTATGTCGGTTTAGTGATTCTCTCTCTCGTTTTCCCCGTGTTTCCCCTTTGTGCTTCCGCGTGTTTTTCGTGTTTCCCCGTAGGATCCACTCCAAACGTGAAAGATCGTCACCATAGGGTTCCGCCCTACATCATCTTGGTATCATGAGCCACGTTGATCACGTTTTTGGAGCCCCTACCCCGTGTTTTCTAGCTTGATTTTGTTGTTTTCGTCCTAAATCCGAAAATCCCCACCAAAAATAGCCCCAAATTTTTTCTGTGATTTGTTTGTGAGTTGAGATTTTGTTGGATTTGGTCCATGGATTTGTGTTGCTGCGTGTGGATCTAGCTTTCCCCATCCTCCCCACCCTTTTCCATCCACCAAATCACTCGATTTCGACCTCACCATCTCCTTCTTCCCCGAAATCTCGCAGTTCAACCCGAGCCCGATTTTCGCCCAGGCTCCGGACGACCGGAAAAGGTCGGACGCCCGACGACGACTGGACGACCGTAAAAGCCCGGACGTATGTAAAACCCTGACGAAACTGAAGTTTGACAGTTCGGCCACCACCACAACCCCACATTACACCACACCTTCGAAACCAACATACACCAACCTCTTCACCGATACCTCCTATGACGATTTTGCCACATTTTGGTCCTTGAGATTTTGAGTTGTGACTCCCGTATCCTTTTGCGTTTCGGCTATCTAGGTACGGTTCGACTTCATCATCACCACGGCTCAACTTCACAAGGGTCTCATCATCGCCAAGGACGGTAACTTCGACGACATCTTTGTCATACCTTGCAATTGCATTGATAGCCATCATAACCCATCTTTTGCGTTGCTTACCCATCGAGACTAGCCATTGAGTATTGCAGGCAACGTGACTTGTGCACATTAGTGATCATACTCCATAGCATACATACCATACAATAGTGGTGCATATCTTGAGATCAACTTGTGTGTCACAAAGTTGTCATCGCATACACAATTACTATCTTGGTTCGTGAAGTTTGCATAAGAAAAGAGCTCAAAAGTGAAAGAGCCACCCAAGCTTTTAAGCAAAGAGGAAAGATAAGCAAAGAGCTTATAAGCAACAACCATAGCATCATACAACATTAAGATTGTCATATCCGATCATCTTGGATCATTGCACCGAGACACCAAACATATAGCATACTTGGGATAGAGATAATTGCATTTTTGCCTAGTAGGTTGTGCACAAGTTTGCGTATCCGCCTATTGTGCAATTGTGCTAGCGTCTCTAGTATTGTGCAACAAGAGCATTTCCGTGGTTTCCACATTTTGGCTCACTTTTGGATTGCACAATCCCATCTATCTATTTGCGTGTGTGTTTCCGTGTACCCATTCTTGCTTGGTCTATTTGTTGCATTTGCAAATTTGTGAATCTTTTCCAACATTATTGAAGCTCACTTACAATTGCATCAAATTTTGTGCCACTATCCTAACCAAGCTCCACCATAAGCTTTTACGTGTGTAGGTGTGAGAACCGACAAGAATTGGTACCAACAGTGCTATTTCATTGTCCGCATTTGAGTGAACTTGATTCATCTTCAACTTCGGTCAAGGTACATTTGGTACACGTTCTTTTCCTTCTACCACTCACATTTTGCTTGGAATGATGGATAGGCCAAGTTCTTCTACCACACCACCTCTCATCGAGAACGACGACGACATGTCATCATTCGTCACCAAGAGCCACCTATTTGGAGCTCAAAAGGCATTGCACCAAGAGCAACAAGCAATGAGGGACTACTTCGACAACAAATTCGACGCTCAAAAGCAAGAGAATGATGCAAGAATGGATGAGATCCGCGCCTTCATGAGGAACTGGCGTCCTTCCACTTCTTCCTCCTCAAGACGGAGACGCTCGAGTCGACACTCCGACGACACCTTCTCCGACTCAAGTACACCGTCATCGAACACTCTTCGACGAGCTGCGCGTCAAGACCGACAAGCATCTCGGAACCCGCTACATGACAAGCATTCACATGAGCAAGTCGACGAGCACCTACATCATCCCGCACCACACCAAGTTGTTGAGTTCATCATGCATGGCTTCAAGCCAATCCGAGTCCTCAAGCGCTTCATGTACCTTTTGGGGTTCAACACAAGAAACAAACGCGTGATGCTCACAAAAGTTTGTTAATTGTCTAGTTACCCTTTTTCTTAAACTTCCAAGCACATTCTCCAACACATGTTCTTGACACTTGAGAGCGGAGGATATCTTGTCGGCTCGACGCTCCAAAAGTTCCTCCAAAGGCATATGATTGTCAACTTGAGGGTCATCATCTTGATCGCTTTGAGCGCCGTCTTGAGCTTGCTCTTGATCTTGAACTTGTTCTTGATCTTGAGGTTGCTCGGAGGAGTGAACTTGATCTTGGGCATCACTTGGTGAACCATCATCACTAATAGGTTCATCTTGCTCTTGGTCTTGTTCATAGGGTTGAGGGCCTTCACTTTGTTCTTCGGAAGCGTGTGGGTCTAGTGTTGGTGATGGCTCAACTTGAGTGGAACCAGATCCAGAGACACTTAAATAGCAGGCAGTTTTGTATTTTAGGCATGCAAAGTTGCGCAAGACACACCACTCCATCAGAAAATGCACCATTAAGAATAGGGATGATTCAAATCTAACAAATGGATACTATTTGTGGATTAATAAGAAAAACAACCAACATGTGCCTACTACAGATGTCAGCCTGGCTATGCATGCATCCACAAAAAATATATTTCAAAACAACTCACCGCTATCTTGACAGCAATTTAGACTCGTATTACTACAAACACATCTAGTAAATATCTGACAATTTCTACTTCTATTACAACTCACACGAATATCACATAGAATGAGATGCTATGGAAGTTGTACACAACAAACAAACATCACGCTGGGTGGATCGAACACAACTTGGTTTCAGAGATACAAACTGAATCACACATGATGGATCTCCCCCGTCTGTCAAACAGTCTCACTAAAAACACGCCTACTGAACTAAAAACGCCCACTGAACTAAAAACGCCCACCCCCACTGAATCTCTCTGTTCGATGGGGCAAACACTAGAACATGTATCAACTCCAGGCCTACCAGGCTACCACCCACTGAATTGAATCTCTATTTTTAAAGGAGGATAACCCCCGGCCTCTGCATCAGGACTATGCATGCAACCATATATTATTAATAGAGCAAAATCCAACAGCCGAACACCATCATCCAAAAAAAAAATGCGAAAAACAAACTCTGAGGCCATATACCTCGGGACAGTAACTCCCCCAGATAACCACTAACCCTATGATACAAGACACAACATAAACGAAAAATACACAACTCCTAGGCTACCCCTTCAAGAAGGAATCACCGCACGTGCGCCGATGATGGTGAGTTCACCACAAGGTTGAACTTCGGATTCTCATCCCCAAAGCAAAGCTTCAATCCACCACCTTCAGCAAGCATATGACCCAGGCGCACAACGACATAGCCTGATCAAAGATCTTGTGTTTCCATCGGAGTGCATAAGTCTGAATTGAATCTCTAGACACAAAAATCTACCGTCCCATTGAATCCATACACAAGATTTGTCGATTGGGGGCAAACCCTAGATCGATGGATACACAAAAGAAGAACACAAAAAGGGAGGGGAAATTACTCACTTCACTGCGGGGGTCTCTCCTCCCTTCTCACTCTCGACAACGCCGTCGCCTGGAACCCCTTCGGAGAGGAAAGAGTGTGGATTGAGCAAAGGAATGGGAATCACCACCTCCCCTCACGATGAAAAAAAACAGGGAAAATGCGAGGCGACAGCAACAACTGAGACAAAACAAAATGGCCCACCAGCCCAAAAATCGGGAAAAGAAACACAAGCAACGGCCCGCCCCTACTCGCACGGCCGCGAACGCGGGCCATTGCGCCTAACAACGTGACGCAATTAAGTTGCACGAATATTATAGACAAAACAAGATGTCGTTCTAGACTTAGATGTGAGATAATATTTCACATCTACTTCCTCTGTTCCTAAATGTAAGTCTTTCTAAAGATTGCAACAAATGACTACATACGGAGCAAAATATGTCTACATATATCCGTATGTTGTTGTCTATTTAAAATGTCTAAAAAAACTTATATTTAGGAACGGAGGGAGTAGATGTGAAATAGCAGTTCCGTATAGATATAGGCTGATGTAGGTGCTGTGCTTCTGCTGGACGCGCGCGCAAGGCTTCGTTCCTCGGTTTCGTGATTGCACCAAGTATATATACAAGTACGACGCCTGCAAATTCACGAATAAGTGAAAGATGCTGGTTTTTCTCATGCGTAGTACTTTCAGCTGGCAATATTTTAAAAGGTCGTCAGTCCACTGTTTCCTTCCCTCGCTCAAGAAGGTCCTCTTACAAACCTAGTGGCTGCCGGTTCCCCCTCCTTTGACCGGGCTCACCAATATTGGGAGGGGTCTTCACCATTGATCGGCACCCCTGCTTTGACCGACCACAACGGCATTGGGAGGGCCTCCTTTGACCGACCTCACCGACATTGGAAGGGATGGAGATAGATCGGTTCCCCCTCCTTCGACCGGCCTCACTAGCATTTGAAGAGATGGAGACAGATCGGTTCCCCCTCCTTTAACCGGCCTCGCCGACATTAGGAGAGATGGAGATAGATCGGTCCCCACTCCTTTGACCGGCCTCACCGGCATTGTGTGGGATAGAGAACGCCATCTATGAGTGGAGTTCTTAATAGTAGTATTTTATTAAATTGGTTTAGGGTTTTGATAGCCGTCTTCTTCATTGAAAGATTTATCTATTATTTTTACTTTTACGGCCGTCTTCAGAGAAATATATTGAAGATTTGCTAGTTTCTTTTAGACTTTATTTTGTAATTGCTGTAGTTAGCTCATGTATCTCTAACATGTACAATTCCCTACCATAAATATATCATGGTATTGATTGTCAAAAATATTTTGTTTCATCAAGACAGATTTTCCTTTTAGAGAAGGCACGCTCAACGAGCAACAACAAATTACAACTATGCTGGTTCGTTTCTTCTTTCTTTGATTGCATGCCACAAGTCTGTCGAAGCTCGAAAATGAACAAGGGACACATGCACGGGGCGGCCTCGCCATACCAGTTTTTCAAGACTGCAATAGCCACTTACCAGGCATATCATGCCACGCAACAATCCTTCACCAGTCCAAAGGGTCGATGAAACCCACAGCCTGCCACAAAAGGAATCTAACAAAGAGGGCAAAATTGCCCCACCAAGAGCCAATGCCTCAGGTCTAGCAACATACAACAGCTTACAAATTAAGTGCCTTTAAAATCCAGAATGTATATTCTTTTTCTGTCGAAATACCAGTCAAATTATGGGCAAGCAAACAGCAGAGAAAGGAGGCACCAATTAGTTCCAAACATCTAAAATTGCTTTTAAATCAACCAGACTTATAGCAAACCAGCAGGATTCATGCAGGAAAATCACAATGATGCATGTAGCCAGAATCAGCAGTCACAAAAATAAACAAGCCATTACCAGTTACAAATCCAAAACAAGCCACTCAGTAGACATAAAGCCATGAGTGAAAACACATACTACCCACCATTCAGTTTATAACTACTAACATCAGATAATGACAACAGTAAATGTCTCCAGTGGACTTTAGGTACCAGTTCCACATGTTATGTTGCCAACATCTCAAATCTTCAACGTCTTTCCACTCGCACAGAACTCTCTTGCTTCTATCTCTCTCTGGCCAAAAAAAAAACAGAGATGTCTGTCAAAAACAATACTTTTAACATGACCGTATGTCAGGTTACCTAAAAATAATTTTAAAAAGGAACAAGTGCAAGGTTGAGTACATATGCAGTGATATCAATTAATTGGGCAAAACCAATAAAATGTCTAGGCTCAGTCCAGGATGCTGTGAATTAAAATTGTTGAAGCAGCTATATTTGTCAAAGGTACATTTTGGTATTTTTGACATCTTCAATTCAGACACTTTGCAGTGTTCAGCTCTGGTTTGAAATTATGCTTCATCTGCTATGTTCATTTTTGAATGCACTTGACTCGTGCAATTCCAAGTTCAGAAACAAACTACAGGTACGCTGTTATATTCACCAAATGCCCAGGTCATCAAATCTTAAAGTGGAGAGGTGAAGCTAATGATAACACTATCTCTATCAAGTAAAAAAGGAAGAAGAAAAAACAGGATTGAAACATGCAAAGGAGTGTCATCATGATGTGCAAGTCCTAATATGACAAGGGGGCAGAGTAATTTTGTAGTAAAAAAGAATGATTTCAGAATCATGACTGCAGATGAGCATCAATATCAGGCATCTACTCTTAAACCTGGTGAGGTGGCCAAATCTCCTTTTCAATTAGCAAGTATGAAGCAAAGTGGATGTGATACTGATAAACAAGCATTAGAATGTTAAATCATTTTAAAACCTAGGCATAATTACAGTAGCACAGAAATGAAAGCATGTTCAGTGATGGCGAATATAAATAAAATGACAGTAGTATGCAAATGAAACTATGCTTAGTGGTGGTGGTAGTACCGGTCGATCCTGTAAATGCTGTCGGTACGCACTGAACTCGCTGGCAAAGTGTTGGTAACAAATACGCCTTGTAGGCTGTGGAGAGATCTGGATCTCGTTACTCTTCATGTCAACACGAAGCAAATACTGGCCTTTATGATCTAGTCGATGGTCCACGATGCTTTCATCATTCACGACCAAGTAGACAACCCCGTCTTCATGGATGCTCAGGACAGGAAGAGACGGAATAAGCTGTCTCAAAACAGTAGACTGGTAGTTGACGTTTGCCCAGATTTTATCAACATTGTACTTTGAGGTTTCGATCCAGTCTGAGTGATCAGTCAACAGAGTCCAGACCGAGAGTTCCAATCCAGATTCATCCAAGGAGACAAGCTTGATGTGGTCACAAACACAGGCCATGGAACGGAACTCCTCTGGGCGGGTGCAGAACTTGTTGATAAAGCTGGACTCCTCTAAGTTGCAATCCAGGGCTGGACAGTCTAGTGGCAGCTTGATAAAGCTGAACTTGTTGTCGCAGTCTTGGTTGAGATCACAGAGGAACATGCCTTTGAGCAGATCCACCCAGCAAAGGGTAGAGCCCCGGTAAGAGAAGCACAAGTCAACGGTGAATCTGCTGGATGGAAGGGGATGGCTCCCGGGTAACGAGACCCATTCTGGTTGTGGGGCGGACGACTTCCACAGCCAGACCCCGGCCTGGGAGAATCCTTTCTTGATGAGCTCGGCAAGAACGTAGCCCTCCCCTTGGGCGTCGCACATGACGACGGCCGACTGGTGCCCCATGACTCCATGCAAGTCGTCGGAGGGGAGACGGGGGATGACGGAGAGGGAGTCCTTCCTGGCGTCGTAGATGAGATAGCCTCCCGACAAACTAGAGCCAGGGCGGTACCCGCCGGCGTAAAGGGCGACCAGGTTCTTGTCCGTGCTGGAGATGCGGCCCGAGTCCAGGTCCATGAATGGAGGCGGGAGCGGGAGGGATTGCGGCGGCACCAGTATGTGGAGGAAGGAGAGCTCCGGCGGGTTGCCGACGACTGCGCGGGCCTTGAAGGTCCGCAGGTACTTGATGACTTCATCACTCCTGGCTTCGCGGGTTTGTAGTCCTCTTCCTTCCCAGAATCCCCACGTGAACTGTCGGCCGTATAGCGCCTCATCGTGGGGGGTGAAATCAATCTCGCGGTCGAGCAGAACCATGGAACGGGCCATGGCGGCTAGCTAGCTTTGGATTAGGGTTTGGTGGAGGGAGAAGGGATTTGGGGATCGAGGATGGCGGCGCGGCTAGGGTTAGGGTTAGGGTTGGGTGGAGGAAGCAGCAGGCAGCGATTTGATTTGGGGATCGACCGAGGAAGGAGAAGCCGGGTTGGGCTTTTGCCCAGATCTAAAATAGCAGGCGTGAAGGGGGAGACGGGACTCGCCCGGATCGCTGATCGGTCAGCGGACGCTGGATATGTTATCGCGGCAGACACACGAGGAGGGCCTGCAGTTCGGCCCAAGTTTTAGCCTGTCATCATCATTTAGCAAAAAAGCGCACGTTGGGCGGTGGGAGGCGCATCCAGTTCGAGCAGAAATCACAGGAAGCAAATCTCCATCTCCATTTCCATCCATCCATCCACTACTATTATACAAGCGAGTTGAGGCAGAAACATTAGATCTCAGCCACATATCCATCATTCATCAATGGACCAGATTGTCCCGATGTTGTATCACAACATTCGCATATTTATTAATTAATTTTAGTCATGACCACAACACGTTTAACTACGAATCATTGCGCCTTAGTTATACCTTCATTAGGAGACAAATCATCACATCATATATCATATCATTTTTAGAACACCTAAATTAGGAATCAATGTACCTTAATTACACGTTCATTAGGAAATAAATCGTGACACCACATATCCTGTAATTGGAAAAAAAATATTAGCCAAAAGATCAGAGCTAAATATATTTTTTGAAACACTTTTTGAAACATGAGAAGTTTGGGAAATGCGAACAATTTTTTATATCCTGAAAATACTTTTAAATGTGAACAATTTTGAAAATTCTGGACATTTTCTGTAAACACGGACAAATTTTGAAAATGGACACATTTCTTGAAATTCCCAAAAAATATCAAAAAAAAAATGAAATGTTTTACGAAAACATGAACACCTTTTGAATTTGTGAATAATTTTTTAAAAATGGGAGCATGTTTCAAACATTCAGAGCATTTCTTATAAACAAACTAAAGTTTTGTAGTGTAGGATGAACTTTTTATATATACGATAAACATTTTCTTTAACAAACTGAACATTTTTTAGTGTACAGTGAACCTTTTTAATTTTCTAGTGTGTACTTGTATGCGCTGATTGTCATGCAAGCCTTTTATGCCTTGCGTTGGATATGTGCATGTGCTAGTACGTACCTTGATATGCACAAAACATGCAAAGCTCATCGAAGGATCAGCTAATGCATGTACTGGTGTGATGACATGCTTCCTTCCCTATGTATCCTACCCATAACAAATAACTTCCACATTCAACAAATGAATTGTAGGGCTTAGTCACGTAAGAGGCAAAAAAATCAGCCCCATTTACTTAGTCGATAGTGGACTTGCAACCGAGGAAACAAATTTAGGCTCAGTTGTGAGTCAAATAATGGAGTTGCAAACTAGGGAAAAAAGGTCAAAGAGCCCAATTGCATGTTAATGGTGGACAACTCTGGCAAATAAAAGGGTCAACCCAGTTGCAAGTCGATGTTGGACTTGCAATTGGGTAAAAAACGTCGGGCTGAATTGCAAGTCAAGGGTGGACTTACAAATAGGGCAAAAAAGGGATGAAGGGCCCAGTTACGAGTCGATGTTGAACTTGCAATTGGGTAAAAAACGTCGGGCTGAATTGCAAGTCAGGGGTGAACTTACAACTAGGGCAAAAAAAGGATGAAGGGCCCAGTTATGAGTCGATGTTGGACTTGCAATTGAGTGGCCGAATTGCAAGTCAAGGGTGGACTTACAACTAGGGACAAAAAAGGATGAAGAGCCCAGTTGCATGTTAACAGAGGACTTGCAATTAGGTTGAAAAAAAAGGCCCGGGCCTAGTTACAAGTCGTTGGTTGACTTGCAACTGCGGTAAAGAAAAGGATCAAGAGCCCAGTTTGAGCCGATGGTTGTATTGTAATTGGGATAAAAAAGGGGCGGGCCTAGTTGCGAGTCGATGGTTCACTTGAGATTGGGACAAAAAAAAAGTCAACACCTAGTTGCGAGTCAAGAGTGGACTTGCAACTAGGGCAAAAAGGATCAAGGGTCCAGTTGCATGTCAGTGGACTTGAGATTGGGACAAAAAAAAGTCAACACCTAGTTGCGAGTCAAGAGTGGACTTGCAACTAGGGCAAAAAGGATCAAGGGTCCAGTTGCATGTCAGTGGAGAACTTGCAAATGGGACGAAAGAAGGCTCGAGCCCAGTTGCAAGTAGTTGGCTGAGTTGCAACCACGGAAAAGAAAAGGATCGAGAGCCCATCTTTGAGTTAATGGTTAAAATAGGAGCGGTCCCAGTTGCGAGTCGATGTTAACTTGCAAACTGTGACCTAAAAAAATCAACACCTAGTTACGAGTCAATGGTGGACTTGCAACTGAGGGAAAAAAATCAGACCTAGTTGCACGTTAAGGTGGATTTGCAACTAATGCAAAAAAAAGACTCGAACCTAATTATAAAATAGAAGAAACATCAAACCGGTTGCGAGTGAAGGGTGGACTTGTAACTGGATGGAAGGATCGATATAGTGGACTAGAGGGAGGGGGTGAATAGGCAACTAACATTTTTTTAGCTTTTCTTTACCAATTTAAACTTTGCATCAAAGTAGGTTGTCTAGATGTGCAACTAGGTGAGCAACCTATATGATGTAACAACAACAAGTACACAAGCAAGCAAGAGATGCAACACAATATAAGCTTGCACAAGTAGAGGTACGAGATAACCAAGAGTGGAGCCGGTGAAGACGAGGATGTGTTACCGAAGTTCCTTCCTTTTGAGGGGAAGTACGTCTCCATTGGAGCGGTGTGGAGGCACAATGCATCCCAAGAAGCCACTAGGGCCACCGTATTCTCCTCACGCCCTCACACAATGCGAGATGACGTGATTCCACTATTGGTGCCCTTGAAGGCGGCGACCGGACCTTTACAAACAAGGTTGGAGCAATCTCCACAACTTAATTGGAGGCTCCCAACGACACCACGAAGCTTCACCATAATGGAATATGGCTCCGCAGTGACCTCAACCGTCTAGGGTGCTCAAACACCCAAGAGTAACAAGATTCGCAAGGGATTAGTGGGGGGAATCAAATTTCTCTTGGTGGAAGTGCAGACCGGTGCCTCCTCAACCAATCCCTAGAAAATCAACAAGTTTGATTGGCTAGGGAGAGAGATCAGGCGAAAATGGAGCTTAGAGCAACAATGGAGCTTGGGAGTGGAAGATGTGGTCAACTTGGAGAAGAAGACTCCCCTTTTATAGTGAAAGAACAAATCCAACCGTTATCTACTAACTCAGCCCGCGACGAGCGGTACTACCACACGATACAAGCGGTACTACCGCAAGGGCCCGCGATACTACCACGAGGCACCGCGGTAATACCGCTGGCGCGGCAGGGCCTAAGACTAGTCCTGATGCGATAAGGCATAGAGCGGTAGAACCATTGGCGCGGTACTACCGCGCCCCCTTGCGGTACTACCGCAAGGCAGGAATAGTCTAGGCTGGGAAGGCACGAACATATAAAAATACATCCGTGGCTACTTCCGCTGAGTTTCGATCTGTGCAAAAATCCGACACGGTACTACTGCAAGCCAGTAGCGGTACTACCGCGTAGGGCGCAGATGTAAAAAATTACATCCGCCCCTACTTCCGCTCGAGCTACTGTGCAGGCCTGAGGCCATGGTACTACCGCGTCCAAGGAGCGGTACTACCGCGAGCACCTGCGGTACTAGCTACCGCGCCCATGGCCAGTACTACCGCAGGGGCCTGCGGTACTACCGCTCTGTGCAGCAGTACTACCGCATGCCCCAGTTCAGCAACACTAGGAGTCCTTCATTTTGCAAAGATACGGAGAAACGGAGGATGCTCCAAAGAGCCAAAGGAAAGGTGGTGCAGAAAGGAACAGACGTGTACGTGATGATTCCACCCAAACCTTTCCAACGCGAACCCCCTCTTAATAGTACGGCTTTCCTACGACTCAAATCCACCGAAAAGAAACGTAGAGAAACGCTGTCTTCAATGAGTTTCGAGGGGCACCAAATCGTCTTGTGCTTAGGCATGATATATCAGAAATGCTAAATGCACACGATTAGTTTGCAAAAGCATTGTCATCAATCACCAAAACTACTAAGGGATAAATAAGCCCTTACAATCTCCCCCTTTTTGGTGGATTGATGACAATACGGGATTTGCACATAGAGATATAAAATGAAGCATAGGCAAATGCAACATCTATAAAATATAGACGAGCTCCCCCTAGACGTGTGCACTCTCGAGAAATGCTTTGAACTGCACGACACACATACTAGGATCAACACTCCCCCTATATTTTATAGATGGGGCATATATTACAATAAAATAACTAATACTAAGCAAGGAGAAAAGATAATAAACATGAGCATAGAGTAACTGGCACAAGATAGCATAAGCTCACGGGCTACTAAGCATGAAAGACAACAAGATACGCTAGAGTGCATATGTCTTACACCATATGATAAGGAAATACGACTCACGAGGACAAGCCAAACCAAAGCAAACGAGGTCCAACAAAACGAAAGCAAAGCGACAAAGCGATACAACATGACACAACACGACACACGACTCGCAAATCCTACTCTCTCTCCCCCTTTGGCATCGAGACACCAAAAAGGCAGAGAGGACACCTATGACACAGGTGGTAGCCCAAGCTGAAGCAATCACTCGTCACGCTCCTCGTCGGACTCGGCAGCAGGGATGGGCTCCTCCTCAGATTCAGTCCACTGATAGCCCTGCTTCTCCATCCATTCTGCCTCTGGGGTGATGTGCTTCTCGGACCCGCTGGATATCTCCTCGCCAAACGTCCTCAAGATCCTCTTGTCGTGGCGACGACTCTCCTTGGAAGCAACATGGGTCCTGTACTGCCCCTTGGCTTGCATGCAGAACAAGGCCTTCATCTTGGCCTTCAGCTTCTTAGCCCATGAGGGCTCAGTAGAGGGAGGAGCATACCCAATAGAGTTGACCTCATCCGCTTCCTCAATCTCATCCACGTCCATCTGAGCAGCCTCTGCCTCAGCACGGGTAGTGGTGTTAGCCCACTGAGGCTTGATGCGGAGCTTGATGGGCTCATGACGAATCCAGCCGGGGGCAGCAAACTCATCTTGGGGATAGAGCTTCTCCCAAGTCCTCGACATCAAGTGAAACAGGTAAGTGTTGGAAATATGCCCTAGAGGCAATAATAAAAGGATTATTATTATATTTCCTTGTTCATGATAATTGTCTTTTATTCATGCTATAATTGTATTATCCGGAAATCGTAATACATGTGTGAATACATAGACCACAACATGTCCCTAGTGAGCCTCTAGTTGACTAGCTCGTTGGTCAACAGATAGTCACGGTTTCGACTATGGACATTGGATGTCATTGATAACGGGATCACATCATTAGGAGAATGATGTGATGGACTAGACCCAATCCTAAGCATAGCACAAGATCGTAGTTCGCTTTTGCTAGAGCTTTTCCAATGTCAAGTATCTTTTCCTTGGACCATGAGATCGTGTAACTCCTGGATACCGTGAGGAGTGCTTTGGGTGTACCAAACGTCACAACGAATCGGGTGGCTATAAAGGTGCACTACGGTATCTCCGAAAGTGTTTGTTGGGTTGACACGGATCGAGACAGGATTTGTCACTCCGTATGACGGAGAGGTATCACCGGGCCCACTCGGTAGTGCATCATCATAATGAGCTCAAAGTGACCAAGTGTCCGGTCACGGGATCATGCATTACGGATGCGAGTAAAGTGACTTGCCGGTAACGAGACTGAACGAGGTATTGGGATACCGACAATCGAGTCTCGGGCAAGTAACATACCGTCTGACAAAGGGAATAGTATACGGGGTTGCTTGAATCCTTGACATCGTGGTTCATCCGATGACATCATCGAGGAGCATGTGGGAGCCAACATGGGTATCCAGATCCGCTGTTGGTTATTGACCGAGAGCGTCTCGGTCATGTCGCATGTCTCCCGAACCCGTAGAGTCTACACACTTAAGGTTCGGTGGCGCTAGGGTTATTAGGAAGACTTGTATGTGATTACGAATGTTGTTCGAGTCCGGATGAGATCCCGGACGTCACGAGGAGTTCGGAATAGTCCGGAGGTAAAGATTTATATATGGGAAGTTGTCAAACGGACACCGGAAAGTTTCGGGGCATATCGGTATTGTACGGGGCCACCGGAAGGGTTCCGGGTCCACGGGAGGGGCCACCCCCGGGGCCACATGGGCTGCGTGGGAAGGAGCCAGCCCTGGTGGGCTGGGCGCACCCTCCCTTGGGCCCTTGCGCCTAGGGTTGGGGGAACCCTAGAAGGGGCGCCTTGCTTGGGGGGCAAGCCACCCTCCTCGGCCGCCCCCTCTAGATTCCCATCTAGAGGGGCCGGCCCCCTTGCCCCTTCCCCCTATAAATAGAGGGGGTGAGGGGAGGGCTGCATACACAAGGCAAGGCGCAGGCCCTCCCCTCCCCAACACCTCTCCTCCTCCGTACGTGCTTGGCGAAGCCCTGTCGGGGTACTGCTGCACCAACAGCACCACACCGTCGTGCTGCCGTTGGAGCTGTCTTCCTCAATCTCTCCTTCCTCCTTGCTGGATCAAGACGGAGGAGACGTCGTCCGTACCGTACGTGTGTTGAACGCGGAGGTGCTGTCCGTTCAGCACTTGGTCATCGGTGATCCGAATCACGGCGAGTACGACTCCCTCATCACCATCCCCTTGAACGCTTCCGCACTCGATCTACAAGTGGTATGTAGATGCAAACTCACTCCCTTGACTCGTTGCTTAGATGAACTCATAGATGGATCTTGGTGAAACTGTAGGAAAATTTTAATTTTCTGCAACGTTCCCCAACAAAGGGTATCGAGCTAGGTCTATGCGTAGTTCTCTATTGCACGAGTAGAACACAATTTTGTTGTGGGCGTAGATCTTGTCAACTTGCTTGCCGCTACTAGTCTTATCTTGCTTCAGCGGTATTGTGGGATGAAGCGGCCCGGACCAACCTTACACGTACGCTTACGTGAGACCGGTTCCACCGACTAACATGCACTAGTTGCATAAGGTGGCTGGCGGGTGTCTGTCTCTCCCACTTTAGTTGGAGCGGATTCGATGAAAAGGGTCCTTATGAAGGGTAAATAGAAGTTGACAAGATCACGTTGTGGTTATTCGTAGGTAAGAAAACGTTCTTGCTAGAACCCAATTGCAGCCACGTAAAAGATGCAACAACAATTAGAAGACGTCTAACTTGTTTTTGCAGCAATTGTCATGTGATGTGATATGGCCAAGTTGTGATGTATGATGAATGACATATTGTGATGTATGAGATCATGTTCTTGTAATAGGAATCACGACTTGCATGTCGATGAGTATGACAACCGGCAGGAGCCATAGGAGTTGTCCTTAATTTTGTATGACCTGCGTGTCATTGAAGAACGCCATGTAAATTACTTTACTTTATTGCTAAATGCGTTAGCCATAGAAGTAGAAGTAGTCGTTGGCGTGACAACTTCATGAAGACACGATGATGGAGATCATGATGATGGAGATCATGGTGTCATGCCGGTGACAAGATGATCATGGAGCCCCGAAGATGGAGATCAATGGAGCTATATGATATTGGCCATATCATGTCACTTCTATATAATTGCATGTGATGTTTATTATGTTTATACATCTAGTTTACTTAGAACGACGGTAGTAAATAAGATGATCCCTTACAACAATTTCAAGAAGTGTTCCCCCTAACGTGCACCGTTGCTAAAGTTCGTCGTTTGAGCACCACGTGATGATCGGTGTGATAGATCCTTACGTTCACATACAACGGGTGTAAGACAATTTTACACATGCAAAACACTTAGGGTTGACTTGACGAGCCTAGCATGTACAGACATGGCCTCGGAACACGGAGACCGAAAGGTCGAACACGAGTCGTATGGAAGATACGATCAACATGAGAATGTTCACCGACGATGACTAGTCCGTCTCACGTGATGATCGGACACGGCCTAGTCGACTCGGATCGTGTAACACTTAGATGACTAGAGGGATGTCTAATCTAAGTGGGAGTTCATTAAAGTAATTTGATTAGATGAACTTAATTATCATGAACTTAGTCTAAAACCTTTGCAAATATGTCTTGGAGATCAAATGGCCAACGCTCATGTCAACATGAACTTCAACACGTTCCTAGAGAAAACCAAGCTGAAAGATGATGGCAGCAACTATTCGGACTGGGTCCGGAACCTAAGGATCATCCTCATAGCTGCCAGGAAACAATATGTCCTAGAAGGACCGCTAGGTGACGCTCCGTCCCTGAGAACCAAGACATTATGAATGCTTGGCAGTCTCGTCTTGATGATTACTCCCTCGTTCGGTGCGGCATGCTTTACAGCTTAGAACCGGGCTCCAAAAGCGTTTTGAGCAACACGGAGCATATGAGATGTTCGAGGAGCTGAAACTAGTTTTCCAAGCTCATGCCCGGTCGAGAGATATGAAGTCTCCGACAAGTTCTATAGTTGTAAGATGGAGGAAAACAGTTCACGGTGAGCACATACTCAAAATGTGCAGGTTGCACAACCGCTTTGTCCCACTGGACATAAACCTCCCGGACGAGGCGGTCATTGACAGAATCCTTGATCGCTCCCACCAAGCTACAAGAGCTTTGTGATGAACTACAATATGCAGGAGATGGTGAAGACCATTCCCGAAGTATTCCCTATGCTAAAGTCAGCAGAGGTTGAAATCAAGAAAGAACATCAAGTGTTGATGGTCAATAAAACCACTAAGTTCAAGAAGGGCAAGGGCAAGAAGAACTTCAAGAAGGACGGCAAGGAGGTTGCCGCGCCCGGTAAGCAAGTTGCCAGGAAGAAGTCAAAGAATGGACCCAAGCCTAAGACTGAGTGCTTTTATTGCAAAGGGAAGGGTCACTGGAAGCGGAACTGCCCCAAATACTTAGCGGATAAGAAGGCCGGCAACACCAAAGGTATATTTGATATACATGTGATTGATGTGTACCTTACTAGTACTCGTAGTAACTCCTGGGTATTTGATACCGGTGCCGTTGCTCATATTTGTAACTCACAGCAGGAGCTGCGGAATAAACGGAGACTGGAGAAGGACGAGGTGACGATGCGCGTCGGGAATGGTTCCAAGGTCGATGTGATCGCCGTCGGCACGCTACCTCTACATTTACCTACGGGATTAGTTTTAAACCTCAATAATTGTTATTTAGTGCCAAGTTTGAGCATGAACATTGTATCAGGATCTCGTTTAATACGAGATGGCTACTCATTTAAATCCGAGAATAATGGTTGTTCTATTTATATGAGAGATATGTTTTATGGTCATGCTCCGATGGTCAATGGTTTATTCCTAATGAATCTCGAGCGTAATGTTACACATATTCATAGCGTGAATACCAAAAGATGCAAAGTTGATAACGATAGTCCCACATACTTGTGGCACTGCCACCTTGGTCACATTGGTGTCAAGCGCATGAAGAAGCTCCATGCTGATGGACTTTTGGAGTCTCTAGATTATGAATCATTTGACACATGCGAACCATGCCTCATGGGCAAGATGACCAAGACTCCGTTCTCCGGAACAATGGAGCGAGCAACCAACTTGTTGGAAATCATACATACCGATGTGTGCGGTCCAATGAGCGTTGAGGCTCGCGGAGGATATCGTTATGTTCTCACTCTCACAGATGACTTGAGTAGATATGGGTATGTCTACTTGATGAAACACAAGTCTGAGACCTTTGAAAAGTTCAAGGAATTTCAGAATGAAGTAGATAATCAACGTGACCGAAAGATAAAATTCTTACGATCGGATCGTGGAGGAGAATATTTAAGTCACGAATTTGGTACACACCTAAGAAAATGTGGAATCGTTTCACAACTCACGCCGCCTGGAACACCTCAGCGTAACAGTGTGTCCGAACGTCGTAATCGCACTCTATTGGATTTGGTGCGATCCATGATGTCTCTTACCGATTTACCACTATCATTTTGGGGATACGCTCTAGAGACAGCTACATTCACTTTAAATAGGGCACCGTCTAAATCCGTTGAGACGACACCGTATGAATTATGGTTTGGGAAGAAACCTAAGCTGTCGTTTCTAAAAGTTTGGGGATGCGATGCTTATGTCAAGAAACTTCAACCTGAAAAGCTCGAACCCAAGTCGGAAAAATGCGTCTTCATAGGATACCCTAAGGAAACCATTGGGTATACCTTCTACTTAAGATCCGAGGGCAAGATCTTTGTTGCCAAGAACGGATTCTTTCGGAAAAGAGTTTCTCTCGAAAGAAGTAAGTGGGAGGAAAGTAGAACTCGATGAAGTACTACCTCTTGAACGGGATAATAGTGCAGCTCAGAAAATGTTCTGTGATGCCTACACCAACCGAAGAGGAAATTAATGATGATGATCAAGGTACTTGGATCAAGTTTCTACCGAACTCGTGGGTCCACTAGGACACGCCCCGCACTGCAGTGGTACGGCAACCCTGTCCTGGAAATAATGTTGTTAGACAACGGTGAACCTTCGAACTATGAAGAAGCGATGGCGGGCCCGGATTCCAACAAATGGCTCGAAGCCATGCAATCTGAGATAGGATCCATGTATGAAAACAAAGTATGGACTTTGACAGACTTGCCCGATGATCGGCGAGCGATAGAAAATAAATGGATCTTTAAGAAGAAGACAGACGCGGATGGTAATGTCACCATCTATAAAGCTCGACTTGTCGCTAAGGGTTATCGACAAGTTCAAGGGATTGACTACGATGAGACTTTCTCTCCCGTAGCGAAGCTTAAGTCCGTCCGAATCATGTTAGCAATTGCCGCATACTATGATTATGAGATATGGCAGATGGACGTCAAAACAGCGTTCCTTAACGGTTATCTTAAGGAAGAGCTGTATATGATGCAGCCGGAAGGTTTTGTCGATCCTAAGAATGCTAACAAAGTATGCAAGCTCCAGCGATCCATTTATGGGCTGGTGCAAGCATCTCGGAGTTGGAACATTCGCTTTGATGAGATGATCAAAGCGTTTGGGTTTATGCAGACTTATGGAGAAGCCTGCGTTTACAAGAAAGTGAGTGGGAGCTCTGTAGCATTTCTCATATTATATGTAGATGACATGCTTTTGATGGGAAATGATATAGAACTCTTGGACAGCATTAAGGCCTACTTGAATAAAAGTTTTTCAATGAAGGACCTTGGAGAAGCTGCTTATATATTAGGCATCAAGATCTATAGAGATAGATCGAGACGCCTCATAGGTCTTTCACAAAGCACATACCTTGATAAGATTTTGAAGAAGTTCAAAATGGATCAGTCCAAGAAAGGGTTCTTGCCTGTACTGCAAGGTGTGAGATTGAGCTCAGCTCAAAGCCCGACCACGACAAAAGATAAAGAAGAGATGAGCGTCATCCCCTATGCCTCAGCCATAGGATCTATTATGTATGCCATGCTGTGTACCAGACCTGATGTAAACCTTGCCGTAAGTTTGGTAGGAAGGTACCAAAGTAATCCCGGCAAGGAACACTGGACAGCGGTCAAGAATATCCTAAAGTACCGAAAAGGACAAAGGACATGTTTCGTTTATGGAGGTGACGAAGAGCTCGTCAGAAGGGTTACGTCGACGCTAGCTTCGACACAGATCTGGATGACTCTAAGTCACAAACCGAATACGTGTATATGTTGAATGGTGGAGCAATAAGCTGGTGCAGCTGCAAGCAGAGCGTCGTGGCGGGATCTACATGTGAAGCGGAGTACATGGCAGCCTCGGAGGCAGCGCATGAAGCAATTTGGATGAAGGAGTTCATCACCGACCTAGGAGTCATACCCAATGCGTCGGGGCCGATCAAACTCTTCTGTGACAACACTGGAGCTATTGCACTCGCCAAGGAGCCCAGGTTTCACAAGAAGACCAGGCACATCAAGCGTCGCTTCAACTCCATCCGTGAAAATGTTCAAGATGGAGACATAGAAATTTGCAAAGTGCATACAGATCTGAATGTCGCAGATCCGCTGACTAAACCTCTTCCATGGGCAAAACATGATCAACACCGAACTCTATGGGTGTTCGATTCATTACAATGTAACTAGATTATTGACTCTAGTGCAAGTGGGAGACTGTTGGAAATATGCCCTAGAGGCAATAATAAAAGGATTATTATTATATTTCCTTGTTCATGATAATTGTCTTTTATTCATGCTATAATTGTATTATCCGGAAATCGTAATACATGTGTGAATACATAGACCACAACATGTCCCTAGTGAGCCTCTAGTTGACTAGCTCGTTGGTCAACAGATAGTCACGATTTCCTGACTATGGACATTGGATGTCATTGACAACGGGATCACATCATTAGGAGAATGATGTGATGGACAAGACCCAATCCTAAGCATAGCACAAGATCGTGTAGTTCGTTTTGCTAGAGCTTTTCCAATGTCAAGTATCTTTTCCTTGGACCATGAGATCGTGTAACTCCCGGATACCGTAGGAGTGCTTTGGGTGTACCAAACGTCACAACGTAACTGGGTGACTATAAAGGTGCACTACAGGTATCTCCGAAAGTGTCTTGGGTTGACACGGATCGAGACAGGATTTGTCACTCCGTATGACGGAGAGGTATCACCGGGCCCACTCGGTAGTGCATCATCATAATGAGCTCAAAGTGACCAAGTGTCTGGTCACGGATCATGCATTACGGTGCGAGTAAAGTGACTTGCCGGTAACGAGACTAAACGAGGTATTGGGATACCGACGATCGAGTCTCGGGCAAGTAACATACCGTCTGACAAAGGGAATAGTATACGGGGTTGCTTGAAACCTTGACATCGTGGTTCATCCGATGACATCATCGAGGAGCATGTGGGAGCCAACATGGGTATCCAGATCCGCTATTGGTTATTGACCTAAGAGCGCCTCGGTCATGTCTCATGTCTCCGAACCCGTAGGGTCTACACACTTAAGGTTCAGTGACGCTAGGGTTATTAGGAAGACTTGTATGTGATTACCGAATGTTGTTCGGAGTCCCGGATGAGATCCCGGACGTCACGAGGAGTTCCGGAATAGTCCGGAGGTAAAGATTTATATATGGGAAGTTGTCAAACGGACACCGGAAAGTTTCGGGGGCATATCGGTATTGTACCGGGGGCATCGGAAGGGTTCCGGGGGTCGACCGCAAACTGTAGCTCACACCACATGATATGTGAGACATCAAGTGGTTACGTCTGAGCACGACGCGCCTCCTCACAGATGAGCATCATGTCCACGAGATAGGCATGCACCTTGTCCTTGTCACCAATGCGCGGAAATAGGGAGTTGCGGAAGATCCGATGCATGATGTCAAGGAATGAGTTCAGCACCCACGCCTTCTTGCCACTGGGAAGCTTCTTCTCAACATAGTAGGGCTGAAGCTTGTTCTTGCTGGCTGACTCGGGGTTGGCATGAGGACGAACACCAACGGGCTTGTTGAGCCCCTCATGACGAACCTGTAGCAAATCCATGAACTCCTTCCACTTAGCAGTCATCTATTGTCCATTGGTCATCCATGTCATGGTTCGTTCCTCATCAGTATGGAAGTGGACCGAAGCAAAGAACCGAGCCACAATCTTAGGGTCGAAGTCCAGGTGGAAAGCGATCAAGTCGTCAATGCCAAACTGCTCCATGCTACGTCTTGAGCATGCGTTGGTTTTCCCTTGAAGAGGAAAGGGTGATGCAGCAAAGTAGCGTAAGTATTTCCCTCCGTTTTTGAGAACCAAGGTATCAATCCAGTAGGAGACTACACGCAAATCCCTCGCACCTGTACAAACAATCAAGAACCTTGCAACCAACATGATAAAGGGGTTGTTAATCCCTTCCGGCCACTTGCAAAAGTGAGATCAGATAAAGATAATAAGATAAATAATTTTGGTATTTTTGTTGTATAGATTGGAAAGTAAAGATTGCAAAAATAAACGATGATAAAAATAGCTAATTGATAGGAAATTAATATGATAGAAAATAGACCCGAGGTTCATAGGTTTCACTAGGGGCTTCTCTCAAGATAGCATGTATTACGGTGGGTGAACAAATTACTGCCGAGCAATTGATAGAAAAGCACATAGTTATGAGAATATCTAGGCATGATCATGTATATAGGCATCACGTCCGTGACAAGTAGACCGCAACGATTCTGCATCTACTACTATTACTCCACACATCGACCGCTATCCAGCATGCATCTAGAGTATTAAGTTCATAAGAACAGAGTAACGCAGTAGGCAAGATGACATGATGTATAGGGATAAACTCAAGCAATATGATATAAACCCCATATTTTTATCCTCGATGGCAACAATACAATACGTGCCTTGCTGCCCCTGCTGTCACTGGGAAAGGACACCGCAAGATTGAACCCAAAGCTAAGCACTTCCCGCATTGCAAGAAAGATCAATCTAGTAGGCCAAACTAAACTGATAATTCGAAGAGACTTGCAAAGATATCAAATCATGCATATAAGATTTCAGAGAAGAATCAAATATTATTCATAGATAATCTTGATCATAAACCCACAATTCATCGGATCTCGACAAACACACCATAAAAAGAGTTACATCGAATAGATCTCCAAGAGAATCAAGGAGAACTTTGCATTGAGATCCAAAGAGAGAGAAGAAGCCATCTAGCTAATAACTATGGACACGAAGGTCTGTGGTAACTACTCACACATCATCAGAGAGGATATGGTGTTGATGTAGAAGCCCCCGTGATCGATTCCCCCTTCGGTAGAGCGCCGTAAAATGCCCCAAGATGGGATCTCACGGGTACAGAAGGTTGCGGCGGTGGAAATAGGGTTTCGTGGTGCTCTTGAATGTTTTCAGGGTATATGAGCATATATAGGCGAAAGAAGTAGGTCGGTGGAGCCACGAGGGTGGGGGGCGCGCCCTCCTACCTCGTGGCCGCCTCGTTGCTTCCTTGAGTCCACTCCAAGTCTCCTGGATTGCGTTTGTTGCAAAAAAAAACGATCCTCGTGAAGGTTTCATTCCGTTTGATATTCCTTTTTTGCGAAACATTGAAATAGGCAAAAAAAAAACAATTTGCACTGGGCTTCCGGTTAATAGGTTAGTCCCAAAAATAATATAAAAAGGTATATTAAAGCCCATTAAACATCCAAAACAGATAATATAATAGCATGGAACAATAAAAAATTATAGATACGTTGGAGACGTATCAAGCATCCCCAAGCTTGATTCCTGCTCGTCCTCGAGTAGGTAAATGATAAAGACAGATTTTTTGATGTGGAATGCTACCTAACATAATTTTCAATGTAATCTCTTTATTGTTGCATGAATGTTAAGATCCAACAGTTGCAAGATAAAATTTAATATTAACATAAAATAGTAATACTTCAAGCATGCTAACCAAGTAATTATGTCTTATCAAAATAACGTAGCCAAAGAAACCTTATCCCTACAAAATTATATAGTTTGGCCATGCTTCATTTTGCCACACAAAATGCTCCCATCATGCATAACCCTGATCACAAGCCGAACAATTTGTATACTTTTTAACGCGCTTCAGCCTTTTCAACCCTTACGCAATACATGAGCGCAAGCCATGGATATTGCACTATAGGTGGAATAGCATATGATGATGGGGGTTATGTGAGAAGACAAAAAAGGGGAAAGTCTCACATTGACGCGGCTAATCAACGGCTATGGAGATGCCCATCAATTGATGTCAATGCGAGGAGTAGGGATTGCCATGCAATGGATGCACTAGAGCTATAAGTGTATGAAAGCTCATCAAAAGAAACTAAGTGGGTGTGCATCCAACTTGCTTGCTCACGATGACCTCGGGCATTTTGAGGAAGCCCATCATTGGAATATACAAGCCAAGTTCTATAATGAAAAATTCCCACTAGTATATGAAAGTGACAAAATAAGAAACTTTCTATCATGAAGATCATGGTACTATTTTGAAGCACAAGTGGAAAAAGGATAGTAACATTGTCCCTTCTCTCTTTTTCTCTCATTTTTTTATTTGGGCTTCTTTGGCCTCTTTTTTTATTTGGGCTTCTTTGGCCTTTTTTTTTATTTGGGCTTCTTTGGCCTCTTTTATTTATTTCCTCACATGGGACAATGCTCTAATAATGATAATCATCACACTTTTATTTACTCATAACTCAATATTACAACTCAATACTAGAACAAAAATATGACTCTATGTGAATGCGTTCGGCGGTGTACCGGGATATGCGATGAATCAAGAGCGACATGTATGAAAGAATTATGAAAGTGGCTTTGCCACAAATACGATGTCAACTACATGATCATGCAAAGCAATATGACAATGATGGAGCGTGTCAAAATAAACGGAACCGTGGAAAGTTGCATGGCAATATATCTCGGAATGGCTATGGAAATGCCATAATAGGTAGGTATGGTGGCTGTTTTGAGGAAGATATAAGGAGGCTTATGTGTGATAGAGCGTATCGTATCACGGGGTTTGGATGCGCCGGCGAAGTTTGCACCAACTCTCGAGGTGAGAAAGGGCAATGCACGGTACCATAGAGGCTAGCAAATTGCGGAAAGGTAAGAGTGCGTATGATCCATGGACTCACATTAGTCATAAGAACTCATATACTTACTGCAAAAGTTTATTAGCCCTCGAAGCAAAGTACTACTACGCATGCCCCTAGAGGGATAGATTGGTAGGAAACGACCATCGCTCGTCCCCGACCGCCACTCATAAGGAAAGCACTCAAAAGAACACCCCATGCTTCAAATTTGTCACACAACGTTTACCATACGTGCATGCTACAGGACTTGCCAACTTTAACACAAGTATTTCTCAATTTCACAATTACCCAACTAGCATGACTCTAACATTACCACCTTTATCTCAAAACATCTATCAAGTATTATAGTATTCAATGCACTCTATATAAAAGTTTTTATCATACCCATCTTGAATGCCTATCATATTAGGACTAATTTTATAGCCAAAGCAAATTACCATGCTGTTATAAAAGACTCTCAAAATAATATAAGTGAAGTATGAGAGATCAATAATTTCTATAAAATAAAACCACCACCGTGCTCTAAAAATATAAGTGAAGCACTAGAGCAAAATTATCTAGCTCAAAAGATATAAGTGAAGCACATAGAGTATTCTAATAAATTCCGATTCATGTGTGTCTCTCCCAAAAGGTGTGTACAACAAGGATGATTGTGGTAAACTAAAAAGCAAAGTCTCAAATCATACAAGACGCTCCAAGTAAAACACATATCGTGTGGTGAATTAAAATATAGCCTCAAGTAAAGTTACCGATAGATTTAAGATTTAAAGAGGGATGCCTTCCGGGGCATCCCCAAGCTTAGGCTTTTGGTTGTCCTTGAATTTTACCTTGGGGTGCCTTGGGCATCCCCAATCTTAGGCTCTTGCCACTCCTTATTCAATAATCCATCAAATCTTTACCCAAAAACTTGAAAACTTCACAACACAAAACTCAACAGAAAATTTCATGAGCTCCGTTAGTATACGAAAACAAATCACCACTTAAAGGTACTTAATGAACTCATTTTTTATTTATATTGGTGTTAAACCTACTGTATTCCAACTTCTCTATGGTTCATACCCCCCGATACTAGCCATAGATTCATCAAAATAAGCAAACAACACACAAAAAACAGAATCTGTCAAAAACAGAACAGTCTGAATCAATCTGTATCAAACTTATAATTCTGTCACTTCAAAAATTCTGAAATAAATTGGTGGACGTGAGTAAGTTATATAATAATCATCTAAAAGAAGAATCAACCTAAAATCACTCTTCAGTAAAAAATGGCAGCTAATCTCGTGAGCTCTAAAGTTTCTGTTTTTTATAGCAAGATCATAAAGACTTCACCCAAGTCTTCCCAAAGTTTCTACTTGGCACAAACACTAACTAAAACATAAAACCACATCTAAACAGAATCTAGATGAATTATTTATTACTAAACAGGAACAAAAAGCAAGGAACAAAAATAAAATTGGGTTGCCTCCCAACAAGCGCTATCGTTTAACGCCCCTAGCTAGGCATTGATAATTTCGATGATGCTCACATGAAAGACAAGAATTGAAGCACAAAGAGAGAATCATATAGCACGTGACAAACACATCTAAGTCTAATATACTTCCTATGCATAGGCATTTTATAAGCAAACAAATTATCAAGACAAGCAAAAACTAGCATATGCGTGGAAGAAGAAAGAAACAATAGCAATCTCAACATGACGAGACGTAATTTAGTAACATGAAAATGTATACAACCATATTTTCCTCTCTCATAATAATTGCATGTAGGATCATATTCAAATCCAACAATATAGGTATCACATAAAATTTTCTCTACATGATCCACATGTATGCAAAGTTGACACTCTTCCAAAATAGTGGGAATATCATTAGCTAAAGTCATGACCTCTCCAAACCCACTTTTGTCAAAAACTTCATAAGATTGAACATCATCCAAATATGTGGGATCTAAAGTTGACACTCTTCTAAACCCACTTTTAGTATTACTGCAAACATTATTATCAATGTCATATTGATCATGTGGACTAAGTAATTTTTCAAGATCGTAAGAATAATCACCCCAATCATGACCATTGCAACAAGTAGTGGACATAGCAAAACTAGCATCCCCAAGCTTAGGGTTTTGCATATTATCAACACAATTGACATCAATAGAATTTATAATAACATCATTGCAATCATGCTTTTCATCGAAGGAACTATCAAGTATGGGTTTAATAGCAATGATCTCATGTTTAACATAAAGAACTATAACAAATTCATCTTCATAAATATTGGCATCATAGCCACAAGAATAGCAAGCATCATGTTCATCAAGGGATATTTCAATCAAATCATCGGAATCATAATTATCTATAGATTCATGCATATCATTATTTTCTTCCAAAGCAACGGTCATTCTTTCAATAAATTCTTTCACATAGACATTATGAGCATAGTTTTCTTAGAAATATTTAAGTATGTCAAAATTTTCAGATTCATAGAGAGTAATATCATACTTTTCAATCAAAGAAGCAACTTCATAAGCACCCTTAAAAGCAAAAAATTCGTCAATTTGTTTGATATCGTAGTAACTATAAACACCCTTTGCATAAGAAGATAAGATTTCATTATCATTAAACTCACATAGGTAGGGGAGGTGTTTTTAGGGTTCTTAGAGCAACAAGTAAAATCATAAATTTCACAAAGATTCCAAACACAACAATCTGTTTATTTGATCCCATAAGAGTCTCCCTTTTTCTGACAAACGGTGACGCACAAAATGATCATGCTCATCTAAAGATTTCCCATCAACTAGGCTAGTTGGGATTTCAGCATGAGCGCATAAGGATCGAAGATGATCCATGCATAGGTTCATGGGCGGAACCCGCAAGTTGGTCACCAAAACATACATCAAGTGGCACATGATATCCCATTGTCACCACAGATAAGCACGGAAAGACATACATCAAGTGTTCTCAAATCATTAAAGACTCAATCCGACAAGATAACTTCAAAGGGAAAACTCAATTCATCACAAGAGAGTAGAGGGGGAGAAACGTCATAAGATCCAACTATAATAGCAAAGCTCGGGATACATATGCCATAGAGGGAACACGAGAGAGAGATCAAACACATAGCTACTAGTACATACCCTCAGCCCCGAGGGTGAACTACTCCCTTCTCGTCATGGAGAGCACCGGGATGATGATGAAGATGGCCACTAGTGAGGGATTCCCCCTCCGGCAGGGTGCCGGAACAGGGTTCCGATTAACTTTTGGTGGCTACAGAGGCTTGCGGCGGCGGAACTCCTGATCTATCTTCGTTGTTGATGTTTTTAGGGTATGTGGGATTATATAGGTGAAAGAAGTCGGTTGGGGGGTGCTCGAGGGGCCCAGGAGACAGGGGGCGCGCCTAGGGGGGTGGGCGCGCCCAGCTGTCTCCTGGCCTCCTCGAGGATCTTCTGACGTGAACTCCAAGTCTCCCGGATCATATTCTTCCCAAAAATCACGCTGCCGAAGGTTTCATTCCGTTTGGACTCCGTTTGATATTCCTTTTCTTCGAAATACTGAAACAGGCAATAAAACAACAATATGGGTTGGGCCTCCGGTTAATAGGTTAGTCCCAAAAGTAATATAGAAGTGTATAATAAAGCCCGTAATCATTCAAAACAGATAATATAATAGCATGAATGCTTCATAAATTATAGATACGTTGGAGACGTATCATTGCCTTGATTCTGATTCTAAACTAGTAGCCGCATCAAGGTATTCTGCTGCTGGATCAACTGAGTGAGCTCCGGTGGGAAAGCAAATCTATTGTCACGTCTCGGAGGCATCTGATGTGTTTAAAATAGGCGAGAAAGCATAATAGAATGAGGTCTAAGGGGAAAATAATACCCATATGCACATGAGACAAACACATTCATATCACACCAATCAATTCAAACAAGGGCATACAATCGGTCTAACTATCATTACAAAAGTGCTCGGACTATTTCTATATACATAGGGTATACTGCTAGTAATGTGGTGGTTGACTAGAAGTTTTGATCGGTGGATGACTCCATGATATCTGCTCCAGCTTCGTCTTCGTAGTCATCATCGCTATCGTCGGGGTCAGAGTCGGTGCCGTCGATGATGATGTGGTCCTCATAACGAATATACTTGGAATGGTCATCATCTCCTCCTGGCGCGGGGTCTCCCATGAATACTCCTAGCTTCCTTGTCAGGTCGTCATTCTTCTCCACTAGTATTGTCATTTCCTCCTCATATCCGTTGCGTGTAGACTTGAGTTCCTCTTCTAGCTCCATAATCCTGGTCATCGCCTTTTTCAGATCTATCATGCTTGCGCACATCTGGTTTTCCTGGCGATGAATGTGCTGATTTAACTCTTGGATGAAAGCTACAATGGACCTGTCCCTCCTGATGCTGATCATCTCCCATTGTTCATCTCGGCGCCCACATATCTGGTAGATAGTGTCCTTAAGATCCTTGTGATAAACTTCGCCGATGCGTCCCATGGCGATGTGGGCTGCCATGCTCTTTCCTAGACTCCGGGTTGGTGCATCAAAGAAAAACTCTATGGGCTCAGTAACTGGCATGAATGTCCTTCCTGGAACTTGAACACCGAATCATCCAACGCTCCTCTTCTGGTAAAGTGGCGATGTAGGTCCCGGTGAAGCTTGGTATTTCGATGTTCAGGTACCTAGTGACTTCCTTCAAGTGTCGCCCAAAAGGGGTGTCTTCATCCGGTTGTGTAAACTTGTTCCTTGAGTCCGCCATCCTATAGAGTGGAAAAGGGGAGTGGAGTCAGAAATGAGTAGAGAAGAAAGACCGATGGTTTAACTTAGTGGTCGTGTCCTACAATCAGCGTGTGCTCTTATACCATCTTGTAGCAACCAGATCTCAAACGATCAAGTCTCTGTGCATCGTGTCATCCTTGGATCGGTAATCTTGACACGCATACGATGCTCGGATTTATAACAGAGATTCAATCACACACTTATTACATCGAATGTCTCAAAAGAGAGCTTATTACAATAATATGGCTTAAGGCCATCTAAAAAAGATAATAGCAGAAGGCTTGGAATATATAGTGAGTCCATCAACTCCAACGACATAGCTGAGTGAACGACAACGACCTAGCGCACCTTACTCTTCGTTTGAAAAGTCTGCAACATGATATGTTGCAGCCCAGAACGGGTCAGCACATGGAATATGTTGGCAATGTAACACAAAAGAGCAAGGAACAAAATAAATGCTATCACTACATGCATATATGGCTGGTGGAAAGCACTATGGTTAATGTTTTGCATAAAGCCATTTTTTCCCTACAACGAAGGAATATATTTCATTTAACTATCATGGTGGTTGTTAAACATTGAGAAGGTTCCTCCAACTCAACCCCAATTAAACATGTATCAATTTACCCAACAAATTAATTTAGAGTGATGAGATCAACATGATAATCCAAGAAACAGATACTCAAGATGTCCCTAACCAGGGACACGGCTAACCATGATTAGTTTGTACACTCTGCAGAGGTTTGCGCACTTTCGCCCACAAGACTCGATCTCCTCCGTTAGATTTCTCGCACTACATGGTGTTTGAGAAACGGATGACCGAGACACGGTCTTTCAGAAACATTAACTCTTTACTCTGGGTGGACAATTACACCTACTTTCCCCTACATCTTCTAGCCCACCACTGAAAGAGGTCATGCAACCTATTCAACTATGCCAGAGCCCATAATAGCTTGTGGCTGCACATGGAAGTTTCTAGCATGAATAATCTTATGATCCCTTTGAGCCTGGGTGGCGACCTGTAGGATGATCACACGGGTACTCCGGGATATCCTAGGACAACATTGGATTCTCCAGGTGCCCGCAACCAATCCACCCAGATGTGTATTTAAGTAGCCACCTTAAGTTAACCATTAATTAACAATTCTCACATCTATCATGGATACACTCAACCAATCCACGTCTACGAGCATAGCATAGCAACCTGAGCATAACGTAGAAGTAACTCCCAAAGGTTTGATAATAAAAGGGCAATAGGTTCTACCTCATCATCTACTTCCCAAAACCTGCATGTTATACAGGTCCTAACCATGCAATGTTTGAGGATTGAAACTAATGCATAAAAAACTGGGTAGTAAAGGGATATGATCAAAGTGTTACTTGCCTTGCTGACGATCTGCAAACCCTAGAGACTCATAGTAGCACGCTTCGCACTCCGGGAATTCTATCGCAAACAAACAATAGCATACATAAGCACCCAAGCAAAGATGCATGGGTAAAACTCAAATAAGATGATCCAAAACTGAAAGTTCAACTGAAGGGCTTTGATTTGCAAAAAGAATCAAATGAATCGGAGCTACAAAACTCAAACTACGAACAAAAGAACTTCGAATTCAAAACTGCTTGAAACCAAATTTTAAATTGTCAAAATCCTGTTCAAGTTGATTAAACGGAAAGGGGTCTCGAGACGAAGATTTTGGCGTTGGTTTCACAGGATTTCGACTGACGGTTAAAAAATTGCGAGGGTTTGAAGATTAGGGGCTAATCTGCGATAAAAGTAATCGTCGATAGGTCCCTGGCAAAACAAATAAAATAAAAAGAAAAACACTACGGCGCGAACGTTCGTTAACTGAGACGAACGGGCGAACGCATTCGTTAAAAACGAACTAACGAGCGGACGCTCGCTAATAACGAAACCTAAAAAAACGAAACGAACCGAACCGATCTGAAAAAAATGAAACTAAGGTTTCTAAAAAAACCGGGACAATTTTTACTTAAACCGGAAAAAAACTGGGCGGCGAATCCGTGAGGTCTGGCACGGCTTCGGCGGCTTTCCGGTGAGGTGGGGCGGCTGCGTGGGCGGCGGCGGGGTGGTGCGGCACGGAGGCGGGTTGCGCTGGGCGGCGAGGCAGGCGCCCGACTCTTGGCGGCAAAGTCTTGGCCAGAGCAGCAAAGCTCGGGGCCCAAGGGGGGTCCTGGGTGGTATTTAAAGGGGGGAAGGCGGCGGCAGTGGGGTCCGACTTGGGGAGGGGGTCGGCGGCGTCGGGCGGGGCTCGGACTCGCTCCGAGTCCGGCGGCAGCACGTGGGCCAGGGGGGGAAGGCGACAGCGAAGTTGGGCCGGTTGGGCCCTTGGCCCAGTGCGGTCCAGGAAGATTTTTTTTAAAAAATAATTATGCCGAAAGAAAAATCCTAAAGAAATACAAAAAAAATCTAAAAATTTCAAAAACAATTTTCACCATCTAAATAAAATATTTAGAACAAAGTGAACATTTTTCTGGCCTAAAAATGGAATTTTGAAAAATGCATATTTTTCTAATTCAACCAAAGTAGCAATAAAATCCAACAACAACAACAACAACAACTACTACAAAGCCTTTAGTCCCAAACAAGTTGGGGTAGGCTAGAGGTGAAACCCATAAGATCTTGCAACCAACTCATGGCTCGGGGACATGGATAGCAAGCTTCCACGCACCCGTGTCCATAGCTAGCTCTTTGGTGATACTCCAATCCTTCAGGTCTCTCTTAACGGACTCCTCCCATGTCAAATTCGGTCTACCCCGCCCTCTCTTGACATTCCCCGCACGCTTTAGCCATCCGCTATGCACTGGAGCTTCTGGAGGCTTGCGCTGAATATGCCCAAACCATCTGAGACGATGTTGGACAAGCTTCTCTTCAATTGGTGCTACCCTAGCAATAAAATCCAAATAAAATAATTTATTTGATTTTAACATTTTCCTCCAATATTTCTTTTATTTTGGAGAAGTCATTTTATCTCCTCTGTTTTATTCTTTTATTTTAAATTTGAAATATTTGGAGAGAAAAACAATAAAACCAAAATGATCTTGTTTTCAATTTGAGAAAATTCAAATATGAAAATAAATGAAATCCCTAACTCTCTCCGTAGGTCCTTGAGTTGCTAAGAATTTCTAGGATCAAACCAAAATGCAATTAAAATATGGTATGCATAGGATGACCTATGTATAACATTACAAATTGAAAATTTGGGATGTTACAAACCTACCCCCCTTAAGATGAATCTCGCCCTCGAGATTCGGGTTGGCTAGAAAATAGGTGTGGGTGGTCCTTGCGTAGGTCTTCCTCTCATTCCCAGATGGCTTCATCCTCGGTATGGTGGCTCCACTGAGCTTTGCAAAACTTGATAACCTTGCTGCGGGTGACTCGGCTGGCAAACTCGAGAATCTTCACTGGTTTCTCCTCGTAAGTTAAATCACTATCCAGTTGAATCACTTCCAGCGGCACTGTATCTCTCAGAGGAATATCGGCCATCCCAGCGTGGCACTTCTTCAACTGGGAAACGTGAAACACATCATGAACTCCCGGCAATCCTTCTGGCAATTCCAGCTTGTAAGCAACTTCTCCCATACACTCCAAAACTCGGTATGGTCCCACAAAATGTGGTGCTAGCTTTCCCTTAACTCCAAATCGTTTAACTCCTCGAAGTGGTGACACATGAAGGTATACTCTGTCTCCTACTTCGTAAACTGTCTCTTTGCGTTTAGAATCCGCATAACTCTTCTGCCTGGACTGGGCTACCTTGAGTCTGTCGCGAATCAACTTAACCTTCTCTTCAAACTCTTTAATCAAATCTGGTCCAAACAAATGACGGTCTCCAACTTCATCCCACAATAATGGTGCCCTGCACTTCCTTCCGTACAAAGCTTCGAAAGGGTCCATCTTCAAACTGGCTTGATAACTATTGTTATAAGAGAATTCTGCATACGCTAAGTTTTTGTCCCAACTAGATCCTGTTGGGGAACGTAGTAATTTCAAAAATTTTCCTACGCACACGCAAGACCATGGTGATGGCATAGCAACGAGAGGGGAGAGTATCCGTCCACGTACCCTCGTAGACCGAAAGCGGAAGCGTTATAACAACGCGGTTGATGTAGTCGTGCGTCTTCACGATCCGACCGATCCAAGCACCGAGCGTCACGGCACCTCCGAGTTCTGCACACGTTCAGCTCGATGGCGATCCCGGACTCGATCCAGCAAAGTGTCGGGATGAGTTCCACAAGACGACGGCGTGGTGGCGATGATGATGCTCCACCGACGCAGGGCTTCGCCTAAGCTCATGACGATATGACTTCTCCGGCGCAGGGCTTCGCCTAAGCTCCGCGACGATATGACCGAAGTGGAATATGGTGGAGGGGGCACCGCACACGGCTAAGGAACGATCCGTAGATCAACTTGTGTGTCATGGGGTGCCCCCGGCCCCCGTATATAAAGGAGCCAAGGGGGGGTGCGGCCAGCCCTAGGGGAGGCGCGCCTGGAGGAGTCCTACTCCCACCGGGAGTAGGACTCCCCTCTCCTAGTTGGATTAGGATTGGAGGAGGAAGAGGGAGGGGCGCGCCCCCTCTCCTGTCCTATTCGGACTAGGGGAGGGGGCGCGGCCTGCCTGGCCGGCCCTTCCTCTTCTCTCTTATGGCCCATCAAGGCCCATAGACCTCCGGGGTTCCGTAACCCCGGTGTTCCGATAACTTCTGTTTTCATCCGGAACCTTTCCAAGTCAAACATAGGCTTCCAATATATCAATCTTTATGTCTCGACCATTTGAGACTCCTCGTCATGTCGTGATCACATCCGGGACTCGAACAACCTTGGTACATCAATACTTATAAACTCATAATGAACTGTCATCGAAGCGTTAAGCGTGCGGACCCTACGGGTTCGAGAACTATGTAGACATGACCTAGAACCATTCTCGGTCAATAACCAATAGCGGAACCTGGATGCCCATATTGGTTCCTACATATTCTCTGAAGATCTTTATCGGTCAAACCGCATAACGATATCGTTGTTCCTTTTGTCATCGGTATGTTACTTACCCGAGATTCGATCGTCGGTATCCAATACCTAGTTCAATCTCGTTCTCGGTAAGTCTCTTTACTCGTTCCGTAATACATCATCTTACAACTAACTCATTAGTTGTAATGCTTGCAAGGCTTATGTGATGTGTATCACCGAGAAGGCCCAGAGATACTTCTCCGACAATCGGAGTGACAAAACCTAATCTCAAATCGCCAACCCAACAAGTACCTTTGGAGACACCTGTAGTACTCCTTTATAATCACCCGATTCGTTGTGACGTTTGGTAGTACCAAAGTGTTCCTCCGTAAACGGAGTTGCATAATCTCATAGTTACAGGAACATGTATAGGTCATGAAGAAAGCAATAGCAATATACTAAACGATCAAGTGCTAAGCTAACGGAATGGGTCATGTCAATCACATCATTCTCCTAATGATGTGATCTCATTAATCAAATGACAACACATGTCTATGGTTAGGAAACATAACCATCTTCAATTAATGAGCTAGTCTAGTAGAGGCATACTAGTGACTATCTGTTTGTCTATGTATTCACACATGTATTATGTTTCCGGTTAATACAATTCTAGCATGAATAATAAACATTTATCATGATATAAGGAAATAAATAATAACTTTATTATTGCCTCTAGGGCATATTTCCTTCAGTCTCCCACTTGCACTAGAGTCAATAATCTAGATTACACAAGAATGATTCTAACACCCATGGAGTCTTGGTGCTGATCATGTTTTGCTCGTGGAAGAGGCTTAGTCAACGGGTCTGCAACATTCAGATCCGTATGTATTTTGCAAATCTCTATGTCTCCCACTTGGACTTGGTCCCGAATGGAATTGAAGCGTCTTTTGATATGCTTGGTCCTCTTGTGAAATCTGGATTCCTTTGCCAAGGCAATTGCACCATATTGTCACAGAAGATCTTCATTGGTCCCGATGCACTAGGTATGACACCTAGATCGGAAATGAACTCTTTCATCCAGACTCCTTCATTTGCTGCTTCGAAGCAGCTATGTACTCCGCTTCACATGTAGATCCCGCCACGACGCTTTGTTTAGAACTGCACCAACCGACAGCTCCACCGTTTAATAAAAATACGATCCGGTTTGCGATTTAGAATCGTCCGGATCAGTGTCAAAGCTTGCATCGGCGTAACCATTTACGACTAGCTCTTTGTCACCTCCATATCGAGAAACATATCCTTAGTCCTTTTCGGTATTTCAGGATGTTCTTGACCGCTGTCCGGATCCACTCTGGATTACTTTGGTACCTTCCTGCCAAGCTTACAGCTAAGCATACGTCGGTCTGGTACACAGCATTGCATACATGATAGAGCCTATGGCTGAAGCATAGGGAACATCTTTCATTTTCTCTCTATCTTCTGCTGTGGTCGGGCATTGAGTCTGACTCAATCTTACACCTTGTAATACAGGTAAAAAACCTTTCTTTGCCTGATCCATTTTGAACTTCTTCAAAACTTTATCAAGGTATGTGCTTTGTGAAAGTCAATTAAGCGTTTTGATCTATCTCTATAGATCTTGATGCCCAATATGTAAGCAGCTTCACCGAGGTCTTTCATTGAAAAACTTTTATTCAAGTATCCTTTTATGCTATCCAGAAATTCTGTATCATTTCCAATCAACAATATGTCGTCCACATATAATATCGAAATGCTCTGAGCTCCCACTCACTTTCTTGTAAATACAAAGCTTCTCCAAAAGTCTCAGATAAAACCATATGCTTTGATCACACTATCAAAGCGTTTATTCCAACTCCGAGAGGCTTGCACTGACCATAAATTGATCGTTGGAGCTTGCACACTTTGTTAGCACCCTTTGGATCAACAAAACCTTCTGGTTGCATCATATACAACTCTTCTTCTAGAAATCCATTCAAGAATGCAGTTTTACATCCATTTGCCAAATTTCATAATCATAAAATGCGGCAATTGCTAACATGATTCGGACAGACTTAAGCATCGCTACGGGTGAGAAAGTCTCATCGTAGTCAACCCCTTGAACTTGTCGAAAACCTTTTGCAACAAGTCGAGCTTTGTAGACAGTTACATTACCATCGGCGCCGGTCTTCTTCTTAAAGATCCATTTATTCTCAATGGCTTGCCGATCATCGGGCAAGTCAACCAAAGTCCATACTTTGTTTTCATACATGGATCCCATCTCAGATTTCATGGCTTCCAGCCATTTCGCGGAATCTGGGCTCACCATCGCTTCTTCATAGTTTGTAGGTTCGCCATGGTCAAGTAACATGACTTCCGAATAGGATTACCGTACCACTCAGTGCGTATTTTACTCTGGTTGACCTCGAAGTTCAGAGTAACTTGATCTGAAGCTTCATGATCATCATCATTAGTTTCCTCACTAATTGGTGTAGTTGTCACAGAACCGTTTCTTGTGATGAACTACCTTCCAATAAGGGAGCAGATACAGTTATCTCATCAAGTTCTACTTTCCTCCCACTCACTTCTTTCGAGAGAAACTCCTTCTCTAGAAAGGATCCGAATTTAGCAACGAAAACTTTGCCTTCAGATCTGTGATAGAAGGTGTACCCAATAGTCTCCTTTGGGTATCCTATGAAGACACATTTCTCGATTTGGGTTCGAGCTTATCTGGTTGAAGTTTCTTCACATAAGCATCGCAGCCCCAAACTTTAAGAAACGACAACTTTGGTTTCTTGCCAAACCACAGTTCATACGGTGTCGTCTCAACGGACTTAGATGGTGCCCTATTTAACGTGAATGCGGCCGTCTCTAAAGCATATCCCCAAAACGATAGCGGTAAATCAGTAAGAGACATCATAGATCGCACCATATCAAGTAAAGTACGATTACGACGTTCGGACACACCATTTCTCTGTGGTGTTCCGGGTGGCGTGAGTTGTGAAACTATTCCACATTGTTTCAAATGTAAACCAAACTCGTAACTCAAATATTCTCCTCCACGATCCGATTGTAGAAATTTTATTTTCTTGTTACGATGATTTTCCACTTCACTCTGAAATTCTTTGAACTTTTCAAATGTTTCAGATTTGTGTTTCATTAAGTAGATATACCCATATCTGCTCAAATCATCTGTGAAGGTGAGAAAATAACGATACCCGCCGTGCCTCAACATTCATTGGACCACAAACATCGGTATGTATGATTTCCAACAAATCAGTTGCTCGCTCCATAGTTCCGAGAACGGCGTTTTAGTCATCTTGCCCATGAGGCACGGTTCGCAAGTACCAAGTGATTCATAATCAAGTGATTCCGAAGCCCATCAAGATGGAGTTTCTTCATGCGTTTTACACCGATATGACCCAAACGGCAATTGCCACAAATAAGTCGCATTATCATTATCAACTCTGCATCTTTTGGTTTCAACACTATGAATATGTGTACTACTATCGAGATTCAATAAAATAGACCACTCTTCAAGGGTGCATGACCATAAAAGATATTATTCATATAAATAGAACAACCATTATTCTCTGTCTTAAATGAATAACCGTCTCGCATCAAACAAGATCCAGATATAATGTTCATGCTTAACGCGGCACCAAATAACAATTATTTATGTCTAAAACTAATCCCGATGGTAGATGTAGAGGTAGCGTGCCGACCGCGATCACAACGACTTTGGAACCATTTCCCACGCGCATCGTCACCTCGTCCTTAGCCAATCTTCGCTAATCCGTAGTTCCTGTTTGAGTTGCAAATATTAGCAATGTAACCAGTATCAAATACCGGTACTACTGCGAGTATTAGTAAGGTACACATCAATAACATGTATATCACATATACCTTTGATCACCTTGCCATCCTTCTTATCCGCCAAATACTTGGGGCAGTTCCGCTTCGATGTCCATCCGCTTGCAGAAAAACACTCGATTTCAGGCTTAGGTCCAGACTTGGGTTTCTTCTCTTGATCAGCAACTTTCTTGCTGTTCTTTTGAAGTTTCCTTCTTCTTTCCTTTGCCCTTTTCTTGAAACTAGTGGTCTTGTTGACCATCAACACTTGATGCTCTTTCTTGATTTCTACCTCCATGGCTTTTAGCATTGCGAAGAGCTCAGAATTGTTTTAGTCATCCCTTGCATATTATAGTTCATCACGAAGCTCTTGTAGCTTGGTGGCAGTGATTGGAGAATTCTGTCAATGACACTATCATCCGGAAGAGTAACTCCAGTTGAATCAAGTGATTATTATACCCGACATTTTGAGTATATGTTCACCGACGTAACTATTCTCCTCCATCTTGCAGCTATAGAACTTATTGGAGACTTCATATCTCTCAATCCGGGCATTTGCTTGAAATATTAACTTCAACTCCTGGAACATCTCATATGCTCCATGACGTTCAAAACGTCGTTGAAGACCCGGTTCTAAGCCGTAAAGCATGGCACACTGAACTATCGAGTAGTCATCAGCTTTGCTCTGCCAGACGTTCACAACTTCGGCGTTGCTCTGCAGCAGAGCCTGGCACCCAGCGGTGCTTCCAGGACGTAATTCTTCTGTGCAGCAATGAGGATAATCCTCAAGTTACGGACCCAGTCAGTGTAATTGCTACCATCATCTTTCAACTTTGCTTTCTCAAGGAACGCATTAAAATTCAACGGAACAACAGACGAGCCATCTATCTACAGAAAACATAGACAAGCAAAATACTATCAGTACTAAGTTCATGATAAATTTAAGTTTAATTAATCATATTAAAAACCTCCCACTTAGACAGACATCTCTTTAGTCATCTAAGTGATTACGTGATCCAAATTAACTAAACCATGTCCGATCATCACGTGAGATGGAGTAGTTTCAATGGTGAACATCACTATGTTGATCATATCTACTATATGATTCACGCTCGACCTTCGGTCTCCGTGTTCCGAGGCCATATCTGTTATATGCTAGGCTCGTCAAGTTTAACCTTAGTATTCGCGTGCAACTGTTTTGCACCCGTTGTATTTGAGCGTAGAGCCTATCACACCCGATCATCACGTGGTGTCTCAGCACGAAGAACTTTCGCAACGGTGCATACTCGGGAGAACACTTCTTGATAATTTTAGTGAGAGATCATCTTATAATGCTACCGTCAATCAAAGCAAGATAAGATGCATAAAGGATAAACATCACATGCAATCAATATAAGTGATATGATATGGTCATCATCATCTTGTGCTTGTGATCTCCATCGCCAAGCACCGCCATGATCACCATCGCCACCGACGCGACACCTTGATCTCCATCGTAGCATCGTTGTCGTCTCGCCAACTATTGCTTCTCGACTATCGCTACTGCTTAGTGATAAAGTAAAGCAATTACATGGCTTTGCATTTCATACAATAAGCGACAACCATATGGCTCCTGCCGATTGCCGATAACTCGGTTACAAAACATGATCATCTCATACAATAAAATATAGCATCACGTCTTGACCACATCACATCACAACATGCCCTGCAAAAACAAGTTAGGCGTCCTCTACTTTGTTGTTGCAAGTTTTACGTGGCTGCTACGGGCTGAGCAAGAACCGTTCTTACCTCGCATCAAAACCACAACGATAGTTTGTCAAGTTGGTGCTGTTTTAACCTTCGCAAGGACCGGGCGTAGCCACACTCGGTTCAACTAAAGTGAGAGAGCAGACACCGCCGGTCACCTTTAAGCAACTAGTGCTCGCAGCGGTGAAACCAGTCTCGCGTAAGCGTCTGGCGTAATGTCGGTCCGGCCGCTTCATCTCACAATACCGCCAACCAAAGTATGACATGCTGGTAAGCAGTATGACTTGTATCGCCCACAACTCACTTGTGTTCTACTCGTGCATATAACATCAACGCATAAAACCAGGCTCGGATGCCACTGTGTTGGGGAACGTAGTAATTTCAAAAATTTCCTCGCACACGCAAGACCATGGTGATGGCATAGCAACGAGGGGAGAGTATCCATCCACGTACCCTCGAGATCGAAGCGAAGCGTTATAACAACGCAGTTGATGTAGTCGTCGTCTTCACGATCCGACCGATCCAAGCACCGAACGTCACGGCACCTCCGAGTTCTGCACACGCTTCAGCTCGATGACGATCCCGGACTCGATCCAGCAAAGTGTCGGGATGAGTTCCGTCAAGACGACGGCGTGGTGGACGATGATGATGCTCCACCGACGCAGGGCTTCGCCTAAGCTCCGCGACGATATGACTTCTCCGCGCAGGCTTCGCCTAAGCTCCGCGACGATATGACCGAAGTGGAATATGGTGGAGGGGGCACCGCACACGGCTAAGGAACGATCCGTAGATCAACTTGTGTGTCATGGGGTGCCCCCGCCCGTATATAAAGGAGCCAAGGGGGTGCGGCCAGCCCTAGGGGAGGCGCTGGAGGAGTCTTACTCCCACCGAGTAGGACTCCCCTCTCCTAGTTGGATTAGGATTGGAGGAGGGGAAGAGGGAAGGCGCCGCCTCTCCTTGTCCTATTCGGACTAGGGGAGGGGGCGCGCCTGCCTGGTCGGCCCTTCCTCTTCTCTCTTATGGCCCATCAAGGCCCATAGACCTCCGGGGGTTCCGTAACCCCGGTGTTCCGATAACTTCCTGTTTTCATCCGAACCTTCCAAGTCAAACATAGGCTTCCAATATATCAATCTTTATGTCTCGACCATTTCGAGACTCCTCGTCATGTTCGTGATCACATCCGGGACTCGAACAACCTTCGTACATCAATACTTATAAACTCATAATGAACTGTCATCGAAGCGTTAAGCGTGCGGACCCTACGGGTTCGAGAACTATGTAGACATGACCTAGAACCATTCTCGGTCAATAACCAATAGAGGAACCTGGATGCCCATATTGGTTCCTACATATTCTACGAAGATCTTTATCGATCAAACCGCATAACGATATCGTTGTTCCTTTTGTCATCGGTATGTTACTTACCCGAGATTCGATCGTCGGTATCCAATACCTAGTTCAATCTCGTTCTTGGTAAGTCTCTTTACTCGTTCCGTAATACATCATCTTACAACTAACTCATTAGTTGTAATGCTTGCAAGGCTTATGTGATGTGTATCACCGAGAAGGCCCAGAGATACCTCTCCGACAATCGGAGTGACAAAACCTAATCTCAAATACGCCAACCCAACAAGTACCTTTGGAGACACCTGTAGTACTCCTTTATAATCACCCGATTACGTTGTGACGTTTGGTAGTACCAAAGTGTTCCTCCGTAAACGGAGTTGCATAATCTCATAGTTACAGGAACATGTATAGGTCATGAAGAAAGCAATAGCAATATACTAAGCGATCAAGTGCTAAGCTAACGGAATGGGTCATGTCAATCACATCATTCTCCTAATGATGTGATCTCATTAATCAAATGACAACACATGTCTATGGTTAGGAAACATAACCATCTTCGATTAATGAGCTAGTCTAGTAGAGGCATACTAGTGACTATCTGTTTGTCTATGTATTCACACATGTATTATGTTTCCGGTTAATACAATTCTAGCATGAATAATAAACATTTATCATGATATAAGGAAATAAATAATAACTTTATTATTGCCTCTAGGGCATATTTCCTTCAGATCCATAATCTAGCGCGCAAACTCTCAACATGTCCTCCAGAATCTGATTGACTCTCTCGGTCTGTCCATCTGTTTGTGGATGAAAGGTTGTACTGAACTCTAGCCTAGTACCCAAAGTCTCATGCAACCGATTCTAGAACTTTGAGGTAAAGTGGGTTCCTCTATCTGATACAATGGTCCTTGGAACTCCGTGCAGACATACGATCCTGGTCATGTATATCTTTGCCAACTTAGCACTCATATAGGTGGTCTTCACTAGGATGAAATGAGCTACTTTCGTCAATCGATCGACTACAACCCATATAGAGTCATAGCCCGAACGAGTCCTTGGCAATCCAGTGATAAAATCTATGCCAAGCTTATCCCACTTCCATTCGGGTATTGGCAATGGCTGTAGCAATCCCGCTGGCTTCTGATGCTCTGCCTTAACTCTCTGACATACATCGCATACTACTACATACTCGGCAATATCCTTCTTCATTCCTGTCCACTAGAAACTTTCCTTCAAATCCAGATACATCTTAGTGTTTCCTGGGTGAATTGAATACGGCGAATCATGGGCCTCCTATAGAATCAACTTCCTGATCTCGGGGTCATTAGGCACATATACGCGATCCTCAAACCATAAATTATCGTGATCATCCTCATGAAATCCTTTAGCCTTTCCTTTGCTCATCATTTCCTTTATCTCGGCAATCTCCCTGTCAGTCTTCCGGGATTCTTTGATCTTACCCATCAAAGTGGATTGAATTTCCAATGCTGCTACATAACCTCTCGGAACAATTTCCAAACATAGCTCGCGAAGATCTTCTGCTAACTCCTTGGGTAATCCTCCGGTCATGAGCGTATTAACATAACTCTTGTGACTCAACGCATCGGCTACTACATTAGCCTTTATGGGATGATAATGCAGTTTCATATCATAATCTTTAATGAGCTCCAACCATCTCCTCTGCCTGAGGTTCAACTCCTTCTGCATGAAGATATATTTCAAACTCTTATGATCTGTGTATACCTCACAATGGTTTCCGATGAGAAAATGTCTCCATGTCTTCAACACATGCACTACGGCTGCTAACTCCAAATCATGTGTAGCATAATTTAGCTCATGAGGTTTAAGCTGTCGTGAGGCATATGAAACAACTCTTCCTTCCTGCATAAGCACTGCTCCAAGTCCTCGACGAGAGGCGTCACAATACACTTGATATTCCTTTCATTGATCTGGAAGAATCAACACTGGAGCTGTAACCAAACGTTTCTTCAACTCCTAAAAACTAGCTTCACACTCCTCAGTCCATTTGAACTTGGTGTCCTTCTTGAACAACTATGTCATGGGCTTTGCAATCCTGGAGAAATTCTCAATGAACCTCTGATAATAACCTGTGAGTCCGAGAAAACTCCTGATCTCTCCAACTGATGTGGGTGCCACCCATTTAGTCACAGAAACAACCTTGGTGGGGTCTACTGCTATTCCTTCTCCGGATATAACATGTCCGAGAAATTCAACTTCCTTTAACCAAAACTCACACTTGTTGAACTTGGCATATAACTGGTGTTCCCTGAGCGTCTCAAGGACCAAACACAAATGTTCCTTATGCTCCTCTTCATTCTTCGAGTAGACCAATATATCATCAATGAACACCATGATGAACTTATCCAAAAACTCCATAAACACTTTGTTCATCATGTTCATGAAATAGGCAGGCACGTTAGTCAGACCAAATGACATAATGGTATACTCATATAGCCCGTACCTTGTGGTAAAAGTTGTCTTAGGTATATCCTGCTCTCGAATCTTCAGCTGATGGTATCCTGATCGCAGATCGATCTTGGAAAATAATTTAGCTCCTTGCAACTGGTCAAACAGATCATTGATCATCTGCAGCGGGTACTTGTTCTTGATCGTCACTTCATTCAACGCATGATAATCAACAACCATCCTTAATTAATGATCCATCCTTCTTCTCCACTAGAAGCAGTGGGGCTCCCCAAGGTGACGAACTTGGTCGAATGTAACCTCTATCCAGTAACTCCTTGATCTGCTTCTTAATTTCCTCCAAATCCTTTGCGGGCATCCGATACGGTCTCTTTGATATTGGCCCGGTGCCTGGCAAAAGCTCAATCAAAAACTCAATGTCTCGATCTGGCGGCATGCCTGGTAACTCCTCCGGAAATACATCTGGGTAATCCTTCACCACCGGTACTTCCTCCTGTACAACTCCTGATAAGGAATTCACTTGAGTCCTCCTCGGCACATGCCGGGATACGTACCTGATTCTTCTTCCTTCTGGGGTGGTGAGCATAATTGTCTTACTGGCGCAATCGATGCTTCCTCCATACATTGATAACCAATTCATACCCAATGTCACATCCAATCCTTGTGACTCCAGAATTATCAGATCTGAGGGGAAAATATGCCTACCTATGGTCAATGGCATCTGAAAACATCCTTGGGTTGCCATATGCTCCGCTCCTGGAGAGCTTACTAACATAGGTATCCTAAGAACTTTGGTGGGCAACTTATACTTATCCACAAATCCCTTTGATATGTATGAATGTGATGCACCACTATCAAAAAGAATGATTGCAATAAATGACTTATAACCAAAAACTTACCTATAATTGCATCTGGCTGCTCTTCAACCTCCTCCACGCTAACGTGGTTCACTTGTCCCCTGCTGAAAGTCTCGGGCTTCTTTCCAAAGCTTCCATTGCCATTTCCATTCTTTGCTTCAAAACACTCGGTGGTGTAATGTCCATTCTTCCCGCACTTGAAACAAGTAATGTGACTTAGATCCTTCTTGGCGAGCGTTGCTGGGTTAGAACGGTTCTGGCTGCTGCTTCCTCCATTCCCATTCCCATTCTTGGGGCCACTATGGTTATGTGAACTTCCCCCATTGGTAGTGTGGCCTCCACGGTTATGGTGAATGTGTCCTCCCGAGTTCGGGGTAAAACGAGGTCTCTGCTGAGCTCCTGAATTGTACTTCCCTTGTCCATACTTCCTCTTACGACTCTCTATCTGCTGCTACTTCCCTTCAATCATAAGAGCTCTATCTACCAACTCCTGGTAGTTGTTGAATGTTGCCACCATCAACTGCATGCTCAGCTCATCATTTAGTCCTTCCAGAAACTTCTTCTTCTTAGCAGCATCTGTAGCTACGTCATCAGGGGCATAGCATGCTAACTTACTAAATTCATCCACATACTGGCCCACTCTACGTCCTCCTTGGCGCAAGTTGTGAAACTCGTGCTTCTTCATGTTCATAGCTCCTGGTGAAACATCGCCAGTGTGGAAAGCATGCTGAAACTGATCCCATCTAACAGTGTCAATGGGGTAAGTGGCTGTGAAATTCTCCCACCATGATGCTGCGGGTCCATCAAGCTGATGTGTGGCAAAACGCACTCTCTCCGCATCTATGCATCCTGCAGTGGTCAGCTCCCTTCCAATCTTGCAGAGCCAATCATCTGCAACAATCGGCTCGGTGCTACTAGAGAACACCGACGGATTCAGCCTTAGGAAACGGGCTAAGTGATCAACAGGTGGTGGTGGTGGTGAATTGTTGTTGTTGTTGTTGTTGCCTGATGTCTACTACACAACCTTCTTCTTGTAGACGTTGTTGGGCCTGCAAGTGCACAGGTTTGTAGGACAATAGAAAATTTCCCTCAAGTGGATGACCTAAGGTTTATCAATCCGTGGGAGGCGTAGGATGAAGACGGTCTCTCTCAAACAACCCTGCAACCAAATAACAAAGAGTCTCTTGTCACTACTAGGAAAAGGCATGCTAGTGGCATACCAGTTTTGCCTTCTAATGGCGCACTACTGGTGCGCCACTAGCATCATGCCATTAGAATTAAATTCTAATGGCGCACCACTGGTGCGCCATTAGTATCTGGTGTTCTAATGGCGCACCACGTAGTGCGCCATTAGTATAGCCCAGAGTGCGCCATTAGAATGCCTCCCGAGGGGCCATATGTACCCATGTGCTTTGGCATACTAATGGCGCACTGCTGGTTGATGCGCCATTAGTGTGATTATCACAAGGCGCCATTAGTGTTTAGTGTGGTGCGCCACTAGTATGAATATTAGGATTTTTTTTCTTTTCGATATTTTCACAGGTTACAAAATATATTATTGGACAGAATTTAGACAACACCACACAGCAACAGCAGATTCATCGAATACAATAGAAGATTAGTCTCCAATACAATTCATCATATTAGTCTCCGAATTCAAAAGACCGAACAAAGATAGAACATTACAAGTCCGAGACCGCGAGTAGCGAGTTTGTCTTAACATTACAAGTCGATATCGATCATCTAAACTACCATCACATAGAAGAGAGCTGCGGTCATCACGATGAGCATCATCGCGATGAAACTGGTCTTCATCCGGTTCCTCCAACGCTCCTCCTCTCTGCGCTAGATAGCGGGCGATCTAGATTCCGCCTCCGCCCTAGTGGTGTACCCTTTGTAACTATTATCGCTGAAATGGTGAACCTGTCTCCGACACTCCTCCCGATCGTCGAGACTCAGGAACCTTACCCTTGTACACCTATACGACGGCATCTCTATGCACAAGCCAAACAACAGACAATACATAAGCAATATATAAGTATGCAACAAAAGGATCGGAAGAGAAAAGCAAGACATTAATAGCTTGATTCATGGTCCTACTAATAAATAGCATCGACTACATCTAAGTTGAACGACTGTCCAAACCAAAGAGACATACAAGTTATTAGAGTTTAATTACAACATGAGCCAATCAATGTTTCAGAACTACACATAGCATCACTACTTTCGACTCGACTCATGGGACCAGAGCGTGGATGAAGCCGCCGTCTGTCGTGATGGTCATGAAATCGCGGGCGTTGTCAGCTTGCATTTGTAGCGTTGTGTCTATCTCACTGTTGGACGGTTGATATCTGAGGTAGAACTGCCCCGAGGTATGAAGGACATCTTGATGGATAATTTCTGCAAACTCCGACTAGATGCGAAAGAATTCTTGTCTGATGTCCGCATCCTGGATTGCCGACAAGCTCGCGGCCCAATCTTTGAGATTATCTAGTAGCAGAAGGTGATGATGGTCCCGTACGATCGCCCGCATGTGATGGAGGGCGTAGTAGGCATCCTTCTGACCGCCAGGCGGCTGCTTGACGCAGGAGAACTTTGTATTGTGGGCAAACACGTGTGCACCGTACCGCCTACGAACTGGCTTGGCGAAGGTGCCTCCAGATTTGGCGTAGCCGGGGAGAACATGATCAAGAACTTTCTTGATATTTGTGTAGCCTATCTTGGAGTCATGGTCCGGGTCGAAATACGTGGCCATGGAATATTTCGGGTTTAAGAGGATGAGTGTGCAATGTGTGTCACTACACAGAACACGGAATGTTAGGAAAAAAAGAACGATCGAAATCTAAGAAATCATATGTTACGGGGCGGTTAGGGGATGACTTACTCGAGAAAGTAAGGCACGAGGAAGTTATCCTTATCTGGGTTTGCCAGAATGACGCCTTCGAGGTAAGAACTCACGACATGCCGGTCCCCAGCGCTGCACAAGTTCTTGGCACGCATGTAGAAGGGGTCGACTATCACGATGTCCGGGGTCTTGTCTCTAATGATCCGCATCTCCATACTCAGCGAAAACAGCCGAACGAAGGTGTAGTGCAGCGGATGAAGGTTAAACATAGCAAAGATGTCATCAAACCGCAGGACGATCGTACCCCTGATGGGGCCATCCAAAAAGCCATTGCCCTCTGGCACCTTGGCCACAAAAACCGGGTATGCCACATCATTCTCTCTGAGATGCCGCTTCTCCAAAGAAAGAACACTGTCATGCAGACTCCGCATAGCACCGGTTGCAACATTGAGCATATTTGTCAGTAGCATGGCCCTACCCGCTACATGCACCCTCCTCGAGATATCCTTAGGTGAAGGTGGCCCGTCCCCGAGCACGGAACGCACTCGGTGCCGCTGGCTTGCACCCTTGTTACTCTTTCTTTCCGCCCCTTCTTCTTCTGTTGTAATGGGACCGAGTTCTGCTCACAGCACCGCCTTCTTGAGTGTGTTGGGGCTGATAATATTTGGCACCTCGCTATCCGAGGCTCGGTGAAGTCGGCAGCTGGAGGCGCTCTCGAGAACTGAACGCATGACGATGCTGTTGCAATTGGGTTTCTCCGCCGCACCAGCTAGACCGCGGTCGTCTTTTGTAGGGTTGGGTTCTTGAGAAAGAAGCCCGCAGAATTCGCCATCGCACCCATGTTCGCAAAGTACTTATCGACGTTGCTAAATGTACGGCCGTCGTCGTTGTCGCCGCTCGTCAGATCCTGTGCCATCTGCATGTTCGGATCTGTGCCATAGGGATGCCCGACATGTCCGGTAGCGTTCGGGCGGTCTTGCCATGGCTTACGCCGCACGACGATGGCGGTGTTGTCTTTGGGGTGGTGTCCCCGCCCAAACGAATCCGGCTCTTCGCCAAAGCAGGGCCAGCTTAGGCAGGCGCCGAGGGTCATCAAATCATCTTCGCCGCCCCGGCGGGTCGAATCGAGGTAACAACTCGTCGCAGCCCGGCAACACCGAACCAGCTTGAACCCTATACGGTGGGTGGCATCGGTTTACCGTGGAAAACGGGTTGCCGGTTGAACGATTTTGCCCTTGGAGACATCGACCAACTCGTCGCTCACGGCGTGAGAGTGCACGAACGTCGTCGGCGCCCTGCGAAAACATGTAGGGCGTCAGGGATGCCCAGTCAAAGGCAAAAGGAGATGAAGTACTCGGCTGAGAGGCTTAATTAGTTACCGTGACGATGTCCTCGAGCTCGGCTAATGTCGAGGCACCGCCAACGGTGGGCGTGCAACTGACGGAGGGGCCGCTTGCTACCGAGGTGTCGGCCGGCGTACACCCGGGTGCATTAAGATCCAATGCCGGCCGTGCCGGTGTCGGAGACACCAATACCGCTGCCGCCGGAGACACCAATGGCGCCGCCGGAGACACCAATGGCGCCGCCTGCGTGTTGTGCGAGTTGCTGGCCGTGAAGCTGGGAATCCGGGGCGGCCCCTATTGGCCACCCTCAATCCACGTCGTGAGCCCATGAATCAAGGTAGGGATAATGCCGGTGAGCGTCGATCCCAGTTGTTGTTGCACTTGCTCTTGGACAATCTCCGGAATCCGCGCCACTTGTGCCCTGAGTTCTTGAACCTCGCGAGACTGGCTTTCTGAGCTGATCTTTTTCTCCTTTCGCCCACCAGTGGTATAGTATGACGACCATTTTGTGGACAAGCCTTTGCCAGCCACACGACCAGGCGACGACGGCCATCGAGCTTATCCTTGTTTTTCATTACGCTCAACGCCTCTATTTAGAGTGCTGTCCCAGCGGGGTGCTCGAGACGCGACCCAGCGCTCGCTTTCGGTCTCCTTCGCCAGAACAAGCTCAAGCGCCCTGGTCTTCGGATCCGTGGTAAGCTCCTTTGTTATCGGGTCCTCCTTGTAGCGGGCCCTGACATAGTTCCTGGTCTGCTTGTCACTGCTGTATTTCTCGAACCGGGGCGGTAGGCCTTGCTCGGCACGCTCCGCATCCTCCTTGTCCCTTATAGGCTCCGCCAGTCTGTAACCGCCGGGACCGAGTTTGTGTTCCCCTAAGTTCAACTCCCGCATTTCTTTCCCCATCGACTTGATTTGAGGTTGCACCGCCTCGACTTGATCTTGAACTCTTTGTAGTCATCTTCGCTGATCGAAGGATTTTTCGCCTTGATCTTCTCATAACTATCACCTTTCTCAATCATTCTCTTCACCGCTTCTCCAAGTAGACAGGGCCGTGCTCATCCTTGTGAGGGCGGCACTGTTCACTTTATTCCCCGAGAGCGGTGTTTTCAAATTCAGCGGGAACTTGTATCGCTCGTGCAGCTTCGTGAAGAGGAGGTTGCGAAATTCCTCGGTCCTTATGCCTAAGGTTCTCGGTGTTGATCGAGACGGTGCTCCGAGAATGCACCCAAGCTGAACCGAGTACCCCTGGACTATATGTTTGGGCTCCGTTGGATGCCCGTCGGAGTCCACTTGAGTAAATTCCTCCTTGACGGTGCGGAGCGCGTTCGGGTGCCGGTCCTTCCGTTGCCTCTTCGGTTGGCTGCCATCTGTGCGTGCGCCGCCATCATTAGTGGTGGCATCCTCGGCGGCACCATCAGTTGTGTCATCCCCGACGCCACTAGGGGTTGTGTAGTCAGGATCGGTGTCTTCCGCGGCGTCCTCATAGCGGTGAGGTTCTTCCTCCAACTCCTGGGACAGCTCCCAGAATTGCTTGCCGCCCGAACCGCTCTAATCACTTGGCTCTATTGCCACGTATGTTGGGTTTATCATCTAGGGTTTATCGATGCTAAGGAGAATTCTAAGTTGGGCCTAATCACTTGGCTCTATTGCCACCTATGGTTTAATGCAGCAAGAATGGCGGGGCAGTTGATCCTACTTAACTAAGTACTAAGATACCCCGGCCCATGCATTAGTCGCAAGTACCCCATATGTCCTATTTTTAGCAAAGTCGTGCTAAAATTCACGGAAAATTTCAGCATGACCTTTGCTGAAAATAGGACATATGGAGTACCCGAATTTGCCGGAACGGAAGTTAATCGACATTCCGGCAAACTCAAGGGTCTCTCGGGGTACCTGCAAAATCATCACGACACAATGGTCGGAGACAAAACCCAGCAACTTTACAAGTCTTTCACAGATTTGTTTGCAAGTTCTGATATGTAATAAAGATGAGCCTCAAAGATGAGCCTCCAATGCTGATTTGTTTGCCTCAAGACAAGATGAACCTCCAATGCAACAAGTAATAAAATGTTTGCAAGTTATGATATGTTTGCAAGATGAACCTCCAATGCAACAGTCTTAGACAGTAGGACACTACCATGATCTACAACCTTATGTAAAGTGCCAACTCCACAGATTTCTTTTTCACAGCTTCTATATTATTTCTAGAAGCAACACAACAAGGTTAAACACCAAAATCTTGAGTTTAATTTGATTAAGCTGCATTGTCTTGAGGCCTGGCTTACTTGTCTTTGTGTGTCAGCCAGCTCATGCATGCATGGGCATCTAACTCACTGGTATCAGATTCAGCAACAGTTTAACATCTACTCCAGTAATTATACAACACCATGACCAACATTTCTCCTCTCCAGAAATTAGAAACAAAATAAAGGAACATTACATAGTAGCCATCAAATTAAAATAACATATACAATACATACATGTAGGTAATACTAAAGCATGTTCGTATTAGCTAGTGACCATTATATTGCTTTAGGTTAGGGCCCTTACATTATTCTCTCTCTATCCCTTTCTTTAGATGCACTGCATCACAAGGCAAATATGGTTCAAAATAAAATACTGCTGAATAAGCACCTAGCAGAATAGTAAAATAAGCTTAAAAAATGCATACAGCTTGACATACAAACACAGACAGTTATGCAAGTGCTAGAGGTATGCATATATATATTTTACTAAAATATATATATATATATATATATATATATATATATATATATATATATATATATATATATATATATATATATATATATATTAAGGTGACTGGCTGGGAATGCAAGGACCATGGTGCCATGCCATCAATGATTGACCAAAACTGTGTCACTGATGAGAACCCTTTGCATCAAAAAATACTAGTATTAAATTAATGTTTTTCACAATCCAGTATGCATGATACAAACTAGAATTATTAACTCTATATGGTGTCTGTCAGCCAGCTCATGCATGCATGGGCATCTAACTCACTGTTATTTTATTTTGTTGCGAAGATGTAGTTAAAACAAGGTTACAACATACACAACTATATTCTCTAGTGCAAAATAACTCATTTTCATCTATAAACCATGGACAAATACATGATACAGTGCATTTTTCTTCAGTGTGTCCAGTGCATTTTTTCGTCTATAAACCATGGACAAATACATTGTGACTTTCTGAGCACTAGCGGTCAAGCTATTCTTGGCCTCTTGCCCTGTGGATGACAAGTCCACTGAGGAAAAAACTTGGAATGATCTGTCAGAAATTAACAAGGTTCACAAATACACCAACTTCAGTTTTACTCAAATGGCAGCAACAGCATATAGGTTAAGAAAACTTGCGTAGCACCAAAAGAGTGGGGAAAACATGAATTTAACTGGCAGTATAGAATTTCAAACTCTAAAGATTGTAGGTTTAAAATCAGAGGTTTCTATCTGCAGTCTGCAGACTTGGAAACAATCACAGTAGATAAAATGACAGCAAATTAAATTAGATAAACTATCACAGTAGAAACTTGCTGACATAAACAAATGGCATCAAGAAGAGAGTCTGAACTCTGAAGCGACAAACAAGCACACATCAACATTGATTCAAACAACAACATCACTATTTCTTCAAGGCCACAAGCAGCACAATTCTTCCAGAGGAGAAGAGAGGTAGAGGGAGGAGGGTTACCTGACCACAATGAGGTGGTGGCCGGAGCAGAGACGACGGAGGGCAGAGACAGCGAGCTTGGGGCGGCGGGGATAGACGGCGGGGAGGTCGCGGGCCTCCTCTCCTGGTGGACATGGGGCCTCCTCTCCTGGTGAACGTGGGGCGGCTCCGAGGCTCCATGTCTCCGGCGGCTCCGAGGCTCCAAATCTCCAGCGGGTTTCTAGGGTTTCGAGGTAGGCAAGGGAGGCGGCGCCGGGGAAGGCGGGGAGCTCGGGGGGCGGCGCCGAGGGGAGGAAGGGGAGAGGAAGGCGGGCGGGCGGGCGCTGCGCGCGCAGTGGGTCGGGGCAGCGGCGGCGGTGGCGCGGTGGAGGGAGAGGGACGAAGTGTCTGGCGAGAGGGAGGGATGAGGGAGGGACGAAGTGTATGGATGGGGGAAGATTACTAATGGCACACCCCTTGGCGGTGCGCCATTAGAATGTTTTTTTTTCATAGCAATGGCGCACCAGCGTGACCGTGCGCCATAAGTATTCTTTTTTAGATAGCAATGGTGCACCAGCCAGTCATGCGCCATAAGTAAGATTATTATTATTATTATTATTTTGTTGCATCTAATAATTTTTTAGAAAATGAATATGAATATGAAACAGTAATAAATTTTTATAAAAACAGTAATGATTTGTTATTTGAAAATATTTATGAATATAAAAAATATCATCAAATTTGTTATTTGAAAATATAATCAAATTTGTTTTTTGAAAATATAATCAAATTTGTTTTTTTTGGATTTTTAGTTGCATTCATTTGTGACGGTGGAGCGGGGGAGGGTGCGCGGGTCGTAGGCGGTGGTGGAGCGGGGGAGGGTGCGGGGGGTGCTCGGCGGCGAGGGGGATCTGGCGGGGGGATAGCGATCAAGATGGAAGGGGATCGAGATCGAGTGTCCTCATGAATATTCAATATTTTTTCATGAATTCGAAAAGTGTCCATGAAATTTAAAAATATTCATGATAGTTCAAAAAGTGCCCATGAAATACAATCGAGAAATGAAGACTACAATTTAAATACAATCGATCTTAGCTAGCTAGCTATCTGTTCACAATATTCTTGCCCTTCTTTTTACGCAAATGGAGTTCTTCCGTGGAATGTAGGCGCCCTTAGGTAGGGTGGTCCTGCTTCTTCTTGTGGTGTATGCTGCTACTTCATCGTCGTCGTCATGTTCGATCTTCGGGTCGCCATACTTGTCGAAGTCTTGCTCATTGGCTACTCCATCCATTCCGATGATCTTCCTTTTGCCTCTCCTCACAACAACACGACTGGGCTTTGGCGGGTCGGTAATGAAGAAGCATTGGTTCACTTGGGAAGCCAGTACCCATGGCTCATTTTTCGCGGTGACGTTTGCGCTCGCGGTCTTGGATTTGGCTTCGGGTATAACCATGGTGGTGAAATACCGGTCTTATTTTAGGACGCTCTTGGCCCATCTGACACGGAACATCGGGACCTTCTCTCCAGCGTAGCTCAGCTCCCAGATCTCCTCGATCCTTCCGTAGTATCTATCCTTGTCGTTACCGGTGTAGGATTCCACCGTTACCCCGGAGTTCTGATAACCATCGCTCTTCATGTCCTTGTCCTCGGTGTAGGATGTGTAGCCGTTGATATCGTACACCTCATAGGTCATCAGGTTGTGCTCGGTGCCCTGTGACAAGGCGAATATGAGTTGTTCTTCCACGGAAGAATCCTCATGTAAAGGGTACGACAGAAGCTTCTGCTTGAACCAACGCGTGAAACATGAGTTGTGCTCTTTGATTATATCTCCGTCCGTCCTCTTTTGGCCTTGATCATTGTACGTCTTCTCAATAAAGGTTTTGTGCTCTACCACCCAAGGATCGACCACGTCTATGTGTTGTAGCGCGACTAGGTTTGCTCTTTCAAAGTCGGCGAGTCGACCCTCGAAGTCGACATGCATTTCGCGGCGACCCTCATGGTGACCCCATCCAGCGAGCCTGCCGAGGTGACTGTTGACGGGCAGACCAACGGGGTCCTCGATGCCTAGATAATTCATGCAGTAGGAGATGCACTCTTCGTCGTAAAGCCCCGGCTATGCTTCCTCTCGACGTGACATGTTGCGAACGTATCATTTGATGACACCATTCATCCTTTCGAACGGCATCATGCTGTGCAGAACGCCGCCCGAGTTGGATGATATCCTCCACGATATGGACCAGCAGATGCACCATAACATTGAAGAATGCGGGCGGGAAGTACATCTCAAGCTCGCATAGTATCACCATGATCTCTTCCTGTAGCCTTCTGAGTTGCTTCACGCCAACTGACTTCTGAGAGATGACGTCGAAAAAGTTGCATAGGCCAAATAGCGTTTCACGGACGTGCGCGTCCATGATCCCACGGATTGCAACTGGAAGTATCTGCATCATCATCACGTGACAGTCGTGAGACTTTATCCCGCTGAACTTCTGCTTCGCTGGGTCTTGGTATCTGCTTATCTTCCCCGCGTAACTGTAAGGAAGTTTTACTCCTACAAGGTAGGTGAAAAACTGCTCGATCTTCTCCTGACTTAGAGTGAAGCACGCGGGAGGGTAGTCATTTCTGGTCTTCTTGGCCTTTTTGCCTTTGCGACGACTTTCCGTGTCCTGCTTCGCCTCATCATCATCATCATTAGCGTGAAGCTCCTCCCCGATGCCCATTGATTTCAAGTCTACCCTTGCTTTCGCCCATTTTGGTCCTCTCGCATGTTGAGCAGGGTACCAAGCAGACTCTCGCACGCTCTTCGTGATATGCATGACATCAAGGCTGTGAGGCACACGGTGGATCTTCCAAGACGGCAAGTCCCGTAAAACAGACCTCGCTTTCCATACCTTCAGCAGCTGCTCTGGCGCCTTTCGCTTCTTTCCTGCTCGGCGCCTTTTGCTTCTTTCCCGGCAGTGGGCAATCTTTCCAATTTTTCAACAGCTGGTCTATTTCCTCGCCTCTCCTCGTATGCGGGCGTCTTCCGGGTTCGGTTTCACCATCGAACAGATCCTTGCGTTTCCTCCACGGGTCATCGTCGCGAAGCCACCTTCGATGTCCCATGAACACGGTTTTTGAAGACTCGGGATATCTATCTAGCTGACGATACGTTGTGTCATCCATGCACCTGACGCATCCAGAAAATCCGTGGAGCACCTGCCCCGCGAGATATCCGTAACCGAGATAGTCGTGCACCGTCGTGAGCAGTGCGGCTCTCATAGGGAAATATTCTTTCTCTGCGGCGTCCCCAATTGACTGGCGTTTTCCATAGCGTGTCTAGCTCCTCTTTCAGCAGCCCTAGATACAGATTGATGTTGTTCCTGGTTGTTTCGGCCGCTCAATTAGCATACTCATGTGAATGTACTTCCTCTTCATGCACAACCAGGGGGAAGGTTGTACATCCACACAAACACAGGCCAGGTGCTATGTGTGCTTCTCTGGCTGCCAAACGGATTGACTCCATCGGTGCTCGCGCCCAGCATGATGTTCCTTGGATCCTTCCCAAATTCTGGGTGTTCGAAGTTCAACGCTTGCCACTGGCTCGCATCCTTTGGGTGACTCAGCATCTTGTCTTTTTTATTTATCTCCGGATCATTTGCGTCATCTTCTCGCTTCTTATCCTCCCTATCCGCGTGCCAACACAGGAGCTTTGCTACCTTAGGGTCTGTGAAATACCGCTGCAGACGAGGAGTGATCGGAAAGTACCACACCACTTTTCGAGGAGCTTTCTTCCTCTTCTTGTATCGAGTGACGCCGCACACCGGACATATGGTAGACTCCACGTGCTCGTCCCGATAAATGATGCAATTGTTCATGCACACACGGTATTTCACGTGCGGTAAATCCAGCGGACACATGATTTTCTTCGCCTCCTTGAAACTGGTCGGGCACTTGTTCCCCTTGGGAAGATGTTCGTGCAAGAATGACATGTTCTCGTCGAAGCATGCGTCGGTCATTTTGTGTTTTACCTTCATATCCAGAGCCATGAGCATTACTTTCAAAGCGGGGATCCTCGGCCTGCATCCTTCATACAATGGAGTAACCGCGTCTATCTCCAGCTTGATCCAGCTTGGCTTTCTCTCGGCGGCAGCTCTTGCGTTATCCGTCTGCTTGAGAAGCAGCTCTTGAATATGAGGGTCCTGCACCCAGCCCATCGATGGTCCATTGTCGCCCGCTCCACCGCATCTTCATCTTCATGATCATGCCCTTCGCCCCTCTCGCATCTTCCTCATCATCATGTCCGCATCTTCTACATGATGATCGTACAAACATCACCGTCGTGATCATGTCCTCGAGATTCTTCGCCTTCTCGCCCGCCCGAGCCGCGGTGGTTGTCTTGCTGCCCTTCCTCATTTCCTGCCGCCCCCATGGACGACTTCATAGTCATCTTCATCACCTTGCCACCGATAGCCATCCATGAAACCACGCAAGAGCAGGTGGTCCCTCACCTGCCCGAAATCCGGGTCCGCAATAAGGCTCTTCAGCTTGCATCTTCGACACGGACATCTTATCTCCGTCTCGTTCTTTTGAAGCATCTCGACCTTCGCGGAGCTCAAAAACCTATTCACGATGCCTTCGGTCATCGTGCGGACCATGGTCGCCTGCGGGGTAGAGCAAAACGATATTTTAAAACCAAGAAATTTTTTGTCATGACTTTCCCTAAAAATAGGACCAAAAAGAATGCATAGTGCCAAAATTCTCGCCAAAACGGAAATGAATCACCATTCCGGCAAAATATTGGCAACTATCGCATTTCAAATACCGGTACCTGCAAACACAAACATATATGCAACACCACAAACATATGCAACACCACGAACATACATAGATCTAGCTAGGCCACAAAAAGTGCATGTGCACGTTGTTGGAGAGGGAGAGAAACATAAAGATAGCTTCCCCCCTTACTTACCTATCAAAAAAGGTAATTTAACCACTTAATTTGGATGAATCTATGGTGCAAATGAGGTGAGGAGGAGGCAGCTGAGACAAGCTTGGAGGGGGAGGTGGAGAGAATGAAGTGGGGAAAATGAGTGGGTAGGTGGGCTGTCCAAAATATCTTGTCGGTCCCAGGTTACTAATGGCGCACCACCTGCAAATGCGCCATTAGTAATCCTGGTTACTAATGGCGCACCTGCTGCTGGTGCGCCATTAGAAGTTTTGCAAAAAATAAAAAGAGATATTTTCTGATGGCATCACCGTGTACAAAGGCGCCATTACTAGTTTAAACTAGTAATGGCGCACTATGCTACGGTGCGCCATTAGTAGTTTTGAAAAAAAAGAATAGAAAAACAACAGTAGTGGCGTACTGTGCGGCCGGTGCGCCATTACTAGTTAGCACTAGTAATGGTGCACCGTGCCATGATGCGGCATTAGTATGTTTGGAAAAATAAATAAAAAATTGTTACTAGTGGCGCACCATGTGCCTGGTGCGCCATTAGTGTTTTCCACACTAATGGCGCACCTGCACATGGTACGCCATTATAGTAGTGGCGCACCACATGACAGGTGCACCATTAGTGTCCATCTCATCTATAGCCCTTTTCCTAGTAGTGTGTGTCCCCAACACACCCAATACAATGGTAAATTGTATAGGTGCACTAGTTCGGCGAAGAGATGGTGATACAAGTGCAATATGGATGGTAGATAATGGTATTTGTAATCTGAAATTATAAAAACAGCAAGGTAGCGAGTGGTAAAAGTGAGCGTAAACAGTATTGCAATGGTAGGAAACAAGACCTAAGGTTCATACTTTCACTAGTGCAAGTTCTCTCAACAATAACAACATAGATAGATCATATAACAATCCCTCAACATGCAACAAAGAGTCACTCCAAAGGCACTAATAGCGGAGAACAAACAAAGAGATTATGGTAGGGTACGAAACCACCTCAAAGTTATTCTTTCGGATCAATCTATCATAGAATTCGTACTAGAATAACACCTTAAGACACAAATGAACCAAAACCCTACTGTCACCTAGATACTCCAATGTCACCTCAAGTATCCGTGGGCATGATTATACGATATGCATCACACAATCTCAGATTCATCTATTCAACCAACACAAAGTACTTCAAAGAGTGCCCCAAAGTTTCTACCGGAGAGTCAAGATGAAAACGTGTGCCAACCCCTGTGCATAGGTTCATGGGCGGAACCCGCAAGTTGGTCACTAAAACATACATCAAGTGGCACATGATATCCCATTGTCACCACAGATAAGCATGTCAAGACATACATCAAGTGTTCTCAAATCATTAAAGACGCAATCTGATAAGATAACTTCAAAGGGAAAACTCAATTCATCACAAGAGAGTAGAGGGGTAGAAACATCATAAGATCCAACTATAATAGCAAAGCTCGGGATACATCAAGATCATGCCATAGAGGGAACAAGAGAGAGAACACGATAGAGAGAGAGAGAGATCAAAAACATAGCTACTGGTACATACCCTCAGCCTCGAGGGTGAACTACTCCCTCCTCGTCATGGAGAGGGCTTGTCGTGGAATTGTCACGTCACGCAGATGTCCTCATGAAAGGACTTAGTCGCAGGCCATCGTGCGGGTTAACCTAGAGGGGTTAATGCGACACAAGACACGGAATTATATCGTTCGCCCTTCGATGAAGGTAAAACCTACGCCCAGCCAGTGGTGTGATTGATATGGTTTCGCGACTAGGGAGCAATAGCTTTGCCTTAGCCTCAATTCTCTGTCCCTAACTCGCCACCGGTCGCCCCTTATATACACGGGTTGACGCCTCGCCGGTTTATAGAATCCCAATCCGCTCATACAAGAGTCCGCTTGGTTTCTCTTCCTTGCCTTACAATACAAGCTATAAAACTAAGGCGGTTTACATGTATGGACCTTAATTCACCTCTGGCTCCAGCCTCCATATGGGCCTCGAACACGACGAGGGTAAACCGATTCCGGGCGGTTCACACCGTAGTTGTATCCCCAACATTAGGCCCCAGATTGACTTGAACCGTTCAGTTAATCTTCTACATCTTCGTGCAACTCTTGATCTCCCTCAGAAACCGCCATCTGCTTGAACCGCCGTGACATCATCCTTCGATCTTCGTGTCGTGGCACCGACGCCATTTTGAACAAAAAGATCCAAACAGTAAGATTCCTTCATTAAGGCTATCCTGGAATCGAGGCGGCCGCTGCACCTTCCGCCGCTTTTGACTCCTCGATTCTCGCTACCATTGATTACTCCGTCCCTTATAAATAGACCGGTCGGGCCATTCTCTTCTTCTTCTTCCTTTCTTCTTCTTCCTCGCGACCACCGACCCTCAAGCTCTTGCCGCCGTCCTCAACCTTCGACCGACGCTTCCCGCCGGCCGCTGCATCAACCTGATCTTACCAGAGTTTCAGCGCCCTCCGCGTTCCCGCCGTCGTAAGGTTTCTTCAACCCTAGATCTCATCTCGACCTCTGCTCGCCTCATAGTTCGTAGCGTCAGACCGTTCTTCCTGCTTGTTCGCCATGTCAGACGCCCAGCCGCATCGCCATCCTGTGCAAATGGCTGCTTTCGCCGTTCGTCCAACTCTGCATCTTCCCCTTTCCTGTTCAGATCCTTTATTTTAACATGCCTGAACCTTCCTGCGCTGTACGCGGTTTGCATAAGTCGTAAAAAATTTTCCTTACTGAACTTCGGTAGATCTAGTTTACTTTCATTCGCGTGGGAAACCTGTTTCTGTCTGCACTTAGTAACTTTTTCAGCTCTGCCTCCTTTGGCGGTTTAACTTTTGATAGTTAATCCGCTACCCATTAGTCCTCGCTTAAACCGAATGAGAAGCCGCTGCTGAATCGCCGGTTTAACAATATCTGCAACACCTGACCTGCTCGACGGTAAACCGCTTTTCTTCCTTTCTTTCGCAGCTTTAGTCTTCCGGAATGGCTCTCAATTCTCCGCTTGTAACCGGGTCCGTCCAGAGTCACCAAACGCAGCTCAACGGCTATGTCACCACCGGGCGGTTTGGCTCCAAAAATGTCCTCCATTGGCGTGTTCCGAAGGCGAAGTTTCTCCCGAATCATGAAGCGGGGAAGTAATTGTGTTTATGCAGCACCTAGACCGGGGTTCTGCCCGCCCGTTCAAAGTTTTTCCGGACGCCCTTGCCAGCTTGCAACTCCATCCGCAAGATATCGCCCGAATTTCGTGTCAAACATATGCAACTTTCAAGTTTTCGTGAAGTCTATCTTCAAGAAGAACCATCTGTGGAGTTGTTCCGGATTTTTCCATCTAAACCGCGCACAGAATTTTCTCGATGGTCCTAACACGGAGCTGGGCGGCGCTTCAATCCGTAAGAGGAAGGAAGTCGATTTTCCTCACGCCAAGCACCACAGCCATCCAAAAGATCGAACCAAACCTGGTTCTATCGCCGAACACTGCCTCGCCGACGAAAACCCCTTGCCGGGTTACCGCTTCACCGCTCAAGAACCAGCATCCGCTGCTCGCACGCTTAACCGCCATGAACGGAAGAACTTCGCACCGCAAATAATCAAGCTCCGAGCTCTAATGGCCAACGGCTTAACCGGGCGGGATCTTGTACGCTGTCGGGTCTCTTGGGGTGTTTTGCCACTAAGCCGCCGCCCGGATTGATGCACCAGACACCGCAGCCTCAAAGATCCTCAAAGGCGCCACGAGCTGCCCATAATCGAACAGGAGGTCACCGAGATCGCCAAGAAGATGCTTGATGAGCCGATCTCCGCTCGCAGCCTAACCGGTTGGCTCCATTTTGTGTCGCCAACAAACCGCCGGGCGGTACGTTTCTACTCACCGCCTTTCGTGCTCTTAATACTGCTGATATATGCTAATCCTTGTTACTTCTCAGCCGACAGCTCCTTCGAAACGCACTAAACCGTTCGGGCGCCAAGGTAAAGTCCAAGGCCACTAAGAAAACAGGCAAGAAGAAGACCGCCGAGTCCTCCGATCCGCCGGAGGACGAAGAATCGAAGCTGAGGTAAACCGCTTTCCGCTTTGTGTTTCTTCCTGCATATGCTTGGCCCTTTACACTCTTTTTATCGACAATTTTCTTCCTGTGATGATGCTCAAGCCAGCCATGCCGACTTCGTTGAGGTAATCTTACTTTCTTCCGAATCCGATCTTGCGCCGTTAAGAGAATTCGTCATACCGTCCGAAAGTGAAAAATATCATTCCTGTGCTTACTTGAATCCAAATCTTAACTTGAAGACACAGCAGGCTGAAGAGCGCCAGACAACCCGCACAAGGGCTAACGGGTTACCTCACCGGTTTACCAGACACACCAATCCGGAAGCGCCGCCCGAGGTGACTTGCTCTCCGAAAAGCGCTATCCCTTAAAAGGTTTCTTCCGATGTCCTCTCAATCCGCCTCGACCAATTATCGTGCCTCTTCCAACTCGTCTGGCGGTTCATCCACCACACAACCGCCTCCACTGAACATCGCCGCAGGTATGTAATTACTGTTTGTCAATTCGACTCACCGTCACCTTGGTCAATTTGTCTTGATCCGATTCTGAATATTGCAGCACCAAGGCTCGCTTGAGCAAGAAGGCGAAAACTCTTGATCCTACTCCGGATGTTGATCCGGAGAAAACCCCGTAACAACCACACGAAAATCCTCTCGAAGCCGCCAAGGAAAGCTCGCGAATTGTACAAAGACGACATCGCTGATCCGCCAAGTTGAACCGAGGTCCAAGTGGAAACTTCCCAGCCTGCTCCATCAAACCCGCTCGCGAGCCGGTCGTGACCGTTGAACCGCCGAGCCAGAGCAAAACGACATCGAGCCCAAACAAGACCGCTGAAAACGACGATGTTATTGTGACAGGTACTGGCTATACTGCTCCTAGCCAACCGGTCGCTTTAGCAAAGCACAGCATCAAAGAAAGTTCCACTACTATGATCAAGGACAAGGGGAAGGCTGATATGTCGGCTTACGACAATTTCTCTGCCCAAGAGCTTCATTCCGGCTTTCTGAACCGGCTTTACACAAGCCGTGACTTCGAAGCCGGTCTAGTAAATCGCATGAAGGACCGCTATGAGGTAATGGGCTGACCTTTCTTTTATTTTAACTGCATAGTAGCTCTCAAGGGTCGGTTTAACTTTGTAAAATTAAACCGACTTAAGGTGTGTCCTCATAGCAAATTGAGATCAACTAGCCATTAGCCCCCAAGTGCCAAGTTGAATACTTGTATTAAGCTTGGGACTTGTATAATGAAACCACTAACCGCTTCCTTTGTCATCGAATGAAATACACCAAAGAAGTCAGCAACTCAAGGACCTCCAACCAACTGAAACCCAAATAATGTAAGCCACCAAAGCCAAGGATGAGCTAAAACTGCCCCGACCACCATGGAACAGCTGAAGGAGTGGTACAACCGAAGCGGTCAATCGGGACACCGAGAAGGCCGGTTTAGTAAAGCGGGCGGAGGAAGCCGAGGCGGCCCTTAAACCGTGATCAAGAGCTGACCGACTCAAACGCCAAGTGCATGCCATGACCTCTCGCCATCTTTGGTAAGCAAATTTACACCGAATATGCCTGTGTTAATGCTTCCGCCGGTTTAACTTGAGCTGTCTAAACCTGGTGTAGGCAAACGATTGCTCATCCGGCTCGACGCGCGGAAAAAGCTCAAGGCTTCGTACACTCGATTGAGCAGCTATATACCGCGCCCAGCGGGTCATATGCGCCACTTCATATGACAACACGGCGCCGCCCCTCGATCGAGAGACGCTGGACCGCTGTCCATGATTCCGGGCAGCTTGAAGAGATGAAGCGATCCGCAGCCCGGCTGGCACGCCATCGCTCGACTCGTGCTAAAGCATGGATAGCGGATCTTGATCCGCCGACATAGCTAAAGGTTTTCCCAAAGCTCAAGAGAATGGTGAAGCCTTTGATAACGATGCCTCAAACGGATTACAAAGGAAGTGCGTCCGCTGGCGAAGTCAACTCGCCGCCGAAGCCAACTGGAGGTTCACCGATCTTTTATGACGCCAATAACAAGCGGGTGGAGTTTGTCATCCCGAAGTGCAGAGCCTGATTCTCCAATCCGTAAGCACACTTACGCCTCGACGCTGATCCGCTGAACTGATAAGTGAAGAAGCTGTCTTTCAGCCTTAACCCGGATTGACCGGTCTACCAATGACTTCCGGCTTTGGGTGAGGAAGAAGAAGAAGCTGAACCGACGCCAGCGCCGCCCCTCCACCTCGCGCCAACCCGTGAAGCAGCGAATCCGTCAAGCCGGGCGACATATCCAAAGCTTCAAGGCATAACTCCGCAGAAACGCCGGCCTCGAAAGGCTTTTGTAATAGGATAGCAAGTGTCTTTCATTGAACAATGCCGCACACAACCTTGGTCTCAGAACTTTTGCATGGCGGTGCTGGATCCGCTGGCTTTTGTAGTAAATCCTGCAACATATTTTGCCTGCAATCACAAGTTCTTAAACCGCCATGGCGGTTTACACCTCCAACCAGACTGATACCGATATTTATATGAGAAAATACCGAGGTATACGATCAAAATTATGTGATACTTAACATACCTGCCAAAGATCAGTGCACAGCTGGCTTTAGCCAATCCCAAGCGGAGGTCTTATAAACCATCATCGCCAAAGGAGGGCAACCTCAGATAAGACCGATTTACCGTAAATCGTGCCGCATGATAAGCCCCCGTTACTCCACAATGGGATGTTTAACAAGAAATCAAACCGAACAAAATCGCCAGCTTAAAAACGACGACAACGTAAACCGTTTAAGAAAATTTTTGCCGGTTTACGAAGGCCGACAAAAGCCAAATGATAGGTATCAAAACCACATGGAAACAAAATCAATGAGAAAAACCGCTTTACGAGACAAGGCTGTATCGAGCCGGATCGAGATGGTGTTACCATGGTCGGACAGACCAAGCCCCTATACGGCGAAGCGATGGTTCAAGTCAGCCAGTCCCCAATCGAACTCGTGGCATGATGCCGATCAAGTGGCATTGCAATGGTTCGGGTTCACCAAAGCCCCTAAGTGATTCTATGGCCTTAGGTCACCAAGAGGCGGATCGGTTCAGACGTGACCATGTCCCCAAATGATCTGGTGGCTTTCGCCGCTAAGAGGCGTTGCATTGGTTCGGATACCACCAAGCCCCCAAATGACAAAAGTTTCAAAACAAGGCTAAGGGTTGAACCGAGGCCGCTTCACAACAAAGATTCCATGTACCCAAACCGTCTTTTATACGTAATGATGCCCCGCTTAGCCGAGGATCCGTTTATTGCTTTTATTCATAATATATACAGTCTTGATATGTACATAAGTGGAGCCAATGGCTCGTATAATAAGGTCAAGATGAGCAATGTTCCACGGCTCGTTGGTCTCCTCCTCCGACGCATGCGTGAGTCCTTTCGCCTCGAACATCAATCGATAGTAGGAACCGCTGTATAGATTCTGCTGACCACAAAAGGCCCTTCCCAAGGTGGGGATAGCTTGTGCATATCTTTCGATCTTGAATGAGCCGCAGCACTAAATCTCCTTCCCGAAGGTTCTGGTTTTAACTCACCGCTGTGATACCGACGAAGATCTTGTTGGTAGACCGCCGAACGGGCTGCTGCCATATCGCGCTTCTTCGCCCAAATGGTCCAAATCATCTTGCCGTGCTGCCTCGCTATCCACCTCAACATAAGCTGCTACTCGAGGCGTAGTCGTGACGGATATCATCGAAGGACCGCCCGCCCATAGACCATAAAGAACGGCGGTATCCAGTGGATCGGTTGGGGGTAGTGTTAATACTCCATATCACCGATGGTAGCTCTTCCACCCAACAACCCGCGCCCCTCTAAAGGGACCATAAGCCGGGTTTGATACCCTTCAAAATTTCCTGATTAGCTCGCTCCGCTTGACCATTGATTGCGGGTGGCTACGAAGAAACATCGCCGGATGTGCTCGCTCACAAAATTCCTTCATAGCTCCTTTGGACAAATTGGTGCCATTGTCCGTGATGATACTGTGGAAACCCAAACCGAAAATCACCCGCTTGATGAACTGAACCGCCGTGGCTGCATCACACTTGCTAACAGGCTCGCCGACCCACTTGGTAAACTTATCCACCGCCACCAACAGTGGGTCTTTTATCCTTGGACCTTTTGAAAGGTCCAACCATATCCAGCCCCCAAGTCGCAAATGGCCAAGTAATTGAATCATCCTCAATTCTTGGCTGGCACATGAGCACGCTCGAGAACTTTTGGCAACCGCCACATCGTCTCGACCAAATCCTCCGTGATCAAGATGGGCAACAACCAATAGAAACCATGGCGGAATGCTTTGGCCACTGTGGACTTTGAACCGCGTGGTGACCACAATCCCTTCATGAATCTCTCGCAATATCTCACAGCCCTCTTCGGGGACACACAACGCTGAAACGCCTCGACACACCGCGACGGTGCAACTCGCCATTAACAATGGTCATAGACTTAGACCGCCGAACTATCTGCCGGGCCAACGCCTCATCCTCCGTAACTCGCCCGTTCATGTATGCCAAATAAGGAGCGCCCAATCCGATGACATGCAAGGCCGCCACCAAGTGAGCCTCCGGATCAGGGATAGCCAAATCAATTTCATCAGAAGTTTAACGACGGTTTGTGCAGCACATCAAGGAAAACGCTATGGACCGGTTTACGCTGGGAACCCAGCCGCTCAAAGCATCACCGCCTCGCTTCTTCCGACGATCCACATGGTCCACCGATACCCTTTAAAATGTCCTGCAACAACATCCACTTCCCGACGATATGCAGCCATGAGTGGATCTTTGAGTCCTGTGCCGGATACTTGCCGGGCCACCAAGTCCGAAGTCACCAAAGCATTTAACCCGCTGAGATTCATTTCTTGGCCATCCGGAGACCATGGAGCAAAGCTTCATACTCAGCTGCATTGTTAGTACAAGGAACATTAGACGGAGAACATAACAGAACTTGTCACCTCGTGGGAAGTTAATACGACTCCAGCCCCGAGCCCTCCAACTGCCTCGGACCCATCAAAATGGATGGTCCAATAGGTGTGATCCGCTTCTCTTCGGCGCTTGCAACTCCGGCCCAATCATTAATGAAATCCACAAGTGCTCGAGACTTTACGGCCGTCTGGGCACATACCTTAAACCGTATGCCCAAGTTCTATAGCCCACTTAGCAATCCGCCACCGCTTCCGGTTCAAGATGATATCGCCAAGGAGCCGAATCGACCATCGTAATGGGGTGCCTTGGAAATATTGCTTCAGCTTCCGCTTGCCATAAAAACTCCATATACCAGCTTCGCCAATGTGGATATCTTTGTTTAGATTCGATGAGAACCTCGCTGATGTAGTAAATCGTCGCTGAACCGGATACTCCTTCCCCGCCTCCTTGCGCCCACCACAATGGCTACACTCACCGCCTCGCATTAGCAGCAACATATAACAGAGCGGCTCCTCGTCAATAGGGCAGCAAGAACAAAGGGTTGGCCACCTGCCGCTTTAAATCCTCCAATGCCTCATCAAGAATGAGCTCCGCATTTAATTGATCCGCCTTCTTCAAAGATCTCGTACAAAGGAATGGCCTTCTCCTAGGCGATCGATAAACCGCTTAGCGCAGCAATCCGCCTGCCAAACGTTGGACATCATTGATGCACTTTGGCTTAGCTAAGGAGGTGATAGCTGTAATCTTCTCCGGATTAGCCTCAATCCCCGTTGGACACGAGAAACCCAACAATTTGCCTCGCCGAACACCAAAGACGACTTGGCCGGGTTGAGCATCATCTTGTACACCCGCAAGTTGTCAAAGGTTTCTTTAAGTCCTCAATCAATGTTTCCTTCTGCCTTGATTTCACCACGATATCATCCACATAAGCGCACATTACGGCCGATCTGTTCATGCAAACAATTTCAGACGCAACGCCGATAAGTTGCTTGGGCGCTTGAGCCCAAAAGGCATGGACACATAGCGTAAGGCTCCAAAGGGTGATAAACGCCGCTTTCTCCTGGTCCTTAACCGCCATCTTAATCTGATGATAACCGAATACGATCCGTAAAGCTCAAACGCCACAACCCGCCGCTGCATCAATGATCCGTCAATGCGGGAGGGCGAAGGATCCGCCGGACAAGCTTTGTTAAGATCTGTGTAATCCACGCATACGCGCCAAGTGCCATTTTTCTTAAGGACCAACACCGGATTAGCAAGCCACTCGGGTGAAAGACTTCGACGATAAACCTCGCTGCCAAAAGTCTAGCGACTTCTTCTCCGATGGCCTTGCGCTTTTCCTCGTTAAACCGCGAAGAAACTGTTTTACCGGTTTGTATTTCGGTCCACATTAAGAGTGTGCTCACGAGTTCCTCGGTACACCGCATGTCAAGGTTTCCATGCAAAATGTCCCGATTCTCACGGATGAACTCGATGAGCGCGCTTCCTATTTAGGATCCAGGTTGGCACCGATGGTGAACTGCTTGGATGAATCGCCGCACAAAATCAACAAGCTTCGCCTCACCACCGATTTGAACTTCAAGTCCGGATCATGCTCAGTAGTTGGCTTCTTCAAAGGGGTCATATCCGCCGGATCAACATTATCCTTATAATACTTTAACTCCTCCGTGGCACAAACCGACTCACAGAAGCCGCATCACCTTCCTCGCACTCCAGAGCGATCCGCGCGCTCCCATGAACCGTTATTGTTCCTTTGTGACCCGCATTTTCAGCTGTAAGTAAACATAACAGGCCGTGCCATGAACTTAGCATAAGCCGCCGCCCAAAGAGGGCGTGGTAAGGGCTTTGAATTTTCACCACCTCAAATGTCAACGCTTCGCTCGAGTCATGCTCGCCTCCAAAGGTTACCTCCAGAGCTATTTTACCGACCGGTATGCCGACTTACTGTGCACCACCCGTGAAACACTGATCGATGGCCCGAGATGCCTATCTCTAACCCCATACGCCGGAAAGTTTCAGAGTACGTGATGTTGATGCTGCTTCCTCCATCCATAAGAACCTTGGTAAACTTGTACCGCCACCGGGTGCCACCACCAGGGCTAATCGACCCGGATTGTAAACCCGGGAGGATGGTCCTCTCTTCCACACAATCGGCTGCTCGACCAGCGCAGTAATGCGGCGCAGCCGGTTCAACAACACCGACCGCCCGCTTCAAGTTTTCGGTCTCGCCGGTCCAAGCTGGTGGTAAAGACGTGGTACCGCCCACCATTCAATTGCTTTGGATTGCTCGATAACCCGACCGCTGCTGTTGTTGATTGTAGCCCCTTGGTTCTCGATCGCTCGATTACCTTGATTATTCTGATTGCCTTGCCCGCCCGGATTACCACCGAATCCTCGGGCCGGTATCTCCTCCATCAGAATCCGGGCGGACTCTCGAACCGCCACCGGCCCTTGATCATACCGAAAGAGTTGGAGTTTTTGAACTCCTGCATAATATAACAATCCTTCCAAAGGTGGTTCGCCGCACCTCCTTCGCCCCATGCTTCGACAAGGCTGATTCAATATGAAATTCAAACGATCCGGATTGTGACCACCCCGGTTTGATCGCTTACCCCGCGCCACTGACCCTTGTCCTGCGCTGCTGGTGTTGGCCACAAAGCCCATGTTGCCGCTCGCTTACGCTTGTTCCTCCATTGCCTCGCCGACCGATGCCGCTGCTGGCCCTCGAGTTGCCGCTCTGCTTTCCCTTCCCCACTTCATCATTCTCCGATTCGGGATCCTTGGTACTATCGTAATCAGCGATTTTACCAAAACGCCCATTAGAGTGCCCATGTCATGACAAAACGCTTCATGCGACTCCAGCTTCAGCTTCAATGGCTCGAACCGCAATTGGCTTCCAAGGTCGATCGCGAACCAGGTTGATCCGTCCAAGAATGTAAACTTCCGAGACGCGGCGCACCCAATGGGTTGTAGACTCTCCTCCGCCGACACAAGCCGCCAGATCCACCACGCATATGGGCTGTTTACAGTGTCTTTGAAATTTTGATGAACTGGTTCGCAATCGTGTCCACGAGTTGATAGAGTTGGGCAAGTTTTTCAACCAAGTCCGGCAGTACCTTCCAAAGATCATTGTGAAGTACTTTGCACATGCAGCTTCATCCACGCCTAGCATCTCCATGGCCATCTCGTAGCTTTCTATCCATGCCTCCGAGCCAAGTCGGCAGATAATTTGGCACCTTGCGGCCCCTTGAAGTCCTTGGGCAAGCGACGCTATGTAAAGCGGGACGAGGCAAGGCACCCCAAAGAGCCGACGCCACCCCGGCTCAAGATGGTCGGACGAACCGCGCAGCCGGATGATCCTCTACTTGTGCGGCTAACTCGCCTCCCCACGCGTTCTCGGGCGCGTCCACTACCACTTGAGCATCTTCAAAGCCGCCGCCGGATTGTTGCCGCGAGGCGGACCACGCCGCGCATTGCTTGATACGGCCGGTTCGCCGACGCTGCCGGCTATAGCTCCGCTCGGGCGGGGGTGGAGGGATCCGATCCCGATCAGACGAGTAAGCTTTTGCCGAGCCAGGCCGCCGTCGGAGGAGCTCCTTAACCCGGCGGGTCTCTACCGCCGTGGTGAATCGCCTTCAATTGAATCGCCCAACCGCGCCGCAGCCGCCACAAGATTATCCATCGGGTTGGAGTAGTGACCCGGAGGTGTCTGCAAGGTCCGGGCGCACCGGTATGATGGCGAGGCAGATCTACCGGACGGGCTGAACTGGTGCGCCGCCCTGTGCTTCCGCCGTTCACCAACAGCGCGGATTATCGGTCCTCGCCTCGGGTATTGAAAAGCTCCTACCTCAAAACTGAAGGCAAACGGACCTGTACTTCCTTTTCATGACTTCGTGATGCACTCGTCCACTCGAGCCTATAAGCTCACAGATCCAAAGCGGCTCGCTCCATCGCCATCCGCTCGTCCGCGCCGCCAGTCCGCTTTAGCTTTAGTGATCTGTTCTCACCTTTGCAATCTCTCGCCAGTATGTCCTGATCCGTGGATTAGCTTCCGCCATGAGCACCGCCAATGCGCCGAAAAGCTCGATAAAACTTGAGCCGGTGGGCGACAGGCCTCCGCCCGCCGCCATCACTGCTGTTGAACCGGGCGACCAGGGCGCCATGTCAAGAGTGAAGCGCCTCGCGATCGCCATGAAGACCCTAACCCGTTGGGTAGATCGAGGGGTCCGAATACTCACCGCCGGAACAGCCCCGATCCGCCATCCTGCAGCTGGTATAAAGACTCGCCCGCCGACGATTCGTCGCCAGAGTAAACGGCGGTTTCGCCGCCAGACACCGATCCGCCAGAACCTCCGTGGACGACTCCCACGAAAACATGCTTGACCGCCGGTTCAGCTAGGGCAGGACTCTTCTTCGCTCACGAGCCGCCTCGACGAGGTCGGTGCAGACGTCCGCCCAGCCCCGACTCGCCAATCTTGCCGATGAACACGCAGTATGCCGCCAAAGGGGACCCGGTACCAGATTAACCGAGCCGCCTCGGGCCCCAGTCCGCATCGCCGATGTAGAGTTTGCCGCGACGACTTTTAGTCATCCGCCCATCAGATAGCCTTCGAGTCCTTCGAACTTGCCTCTAAGATCATCAAACCATCATGCGATAGCCCCACGGTGGGCGCCAACCGTCGTGGAATTGTCACGGCAGATGTCCTCATGAAAGGACTTAGTCGCAGGCCATCGTGACGGGTTAACCTAGAGGGGTTAATGCGACACAAGACACGGAATTATACTGGTTCGCCCTTCGATGAAGGTAAAACCTACGCCCAGTTGTGGTGTGATTGATATGGTTTCGCGATTAGGAGCAATAGCTTTGCCTTAGCCTCAATTCTCTGTCCCTTAACTCGCCGCCGGTCGCCCCTTATATACACGGGTTGACGCCTCGCCGTTTATAGAATCCCAATCCGCTCATACAAGAGTCCGCTTGGTTTCTCTTTCCTTGCCTTACAATACAAGCTATAAAACTAAGGCGGTTTACATGTATGGACCTTAATTCACCTTCTGGCTCCAGTGCCTCCATCCATATGGGCTCGAACACGTTGTATCCCCAACAGTGGGTAAACAAGGTCCCGACTGACTTTTGGTGGCTACGGAGGCTTGGGCGTTCACACTTCGTTGTCAATGTTTTAGTTGTATCCCCAACACGGTTTCATTCCGTTTGGACTCCGTTTGATATTCCTTTTCTTCGAAATACTGAAACAGGCAATAAAACAACAATATGGGCTGGGCCTTCGGTTAATAGGTTAGTCCCAAAAGTAATATAAAAGTGTATAATAAAGCCCATAATCATTCAAAACAGATAATATAATAGCATGAATGCTTCATAAATTATAGATACGTTGGAGACGTATCATTGCCTTGATTCTGATTCTAAACTAGTAGCCGCATCAAGGTATTCTGCTGCTGGATCAACTGAGTGAGCTCCGGTGGGAAAGCAAGTCTATTGTCACGTCCCGGAGGCATCTGATGTTTTTAGAATAGGTAAATGATAAAAGAAAGAATTTATGAAGTGTGAATGCTAGAAGGTGCACAAGTTTGATCAATGATAATTTAAATCAACTTTACTAGCATCATTATATGTCATAACAGTAGTTCATCTCATAAAACTTTGCACGAACAAGTAACAAGAAATTCACATGTTAAAGCATATACCATAAACTTTCTTGAAAACTAGCAAACTTCATTCTCAGTCATCAAACAATTGCAATTCATCTTATTTTCAGGAAGGGTCTATGTCAGAGCTTTGATTAAGCAAACTCCACATACTCAACTATCATATAGTCTTCTACAATTGCTAACACTCACGTGATATTAATGGGTCCAAAGTTTTAATCGAACATAGAGAAAGATAGGGGCTTATAGTGTTGCCTCCCAACGTATTCACCTTTGGGTGATGTCAACAATAATAGTTCATGCTAACTTACATTCAATTGGATATATATATATCAGGATCACCCCAACACAAAGTGCTTGCCAAAGGATAAAATGAAAAAGGGAAAGGTGAAGATCACCTTGACTCTTGCATAAGGTAAAAGACATAAGGTAAAAGATAGGCCCTTCGCAGAGGAAGCAAAGGTTGTCATGCGCTTTTAGGGTTGGATACACAAAATCTTAATGCGAAAGAACGTCACTTTATATTGCCCCTTGTATATGGACCTTTATTATGCAGTCCGTCGCTTTTACTGCTTCCATAGCAAGATCGTACAAAGCTTATTTTCTCCGCACTAATAAGTCATGCATATTTAGAGAGCAACTTTTATTGCTTGCACCGATGACAACTTACTTGAAGGATCTTACTCAATCCATAGGTAGATATGGTGGAATCTCATGGCAAAACTGGGTTTAAGGATATTTGGTAGCACAAGTAGTATCTCTACTTGGTGCAAGGAATTTTGGCTAACATGAGGGGGAAAGGTAAGCTCAACATGTTTGAATGATCCATGACAATATACTTTAACTGAGATGTGAGAAAACATAACCCATTACGTTGTCTTCCTTGTCCAACATCAACTCTTTAGCATCTCATACTTAATGAGTGCTCACAATTATAAAAGATGTCCAAGATAGTATATTTATATGTGAAATCTCTCTTCCTTCAATATTCTTTCATGAATTGTTCAAGTGACCAATACAATGCTTGCTAACCATCAATAGATTTACAACCTCTACTTCTTAGATGTGAAGTCATTACTCCCCACGGGATAAGCAAATGAAACATATATAATTTCAGATTTATGACATTCAACTCATTCAACCATTTACTCATAGGATATAAGTGAAGCACATGAGTAAATGACAAACTACTCCAAAAAGATATAAGTGAAGATCCATGAGTAGCTAAATAATTATGTAGCTATATGAAGACTCTCTCTCATTTAAGAATTTCAAATCTTGGTATTGTATTTAAACAGAAAGCAAAACAAAATAAAATGACATTGCAAGGATAGCACAACTCATGTGAAGAAGCAAAAACTTAGGTTCAACCAATACTAACCGATAATTGTTGAAGAAGAAAGGTGGGATGCCTACCGGGGCATCCCCAAGCTTTGATGCTTGAGACTTCTTGAAATATTATCTTGGGGTGCCTTGGGCATCCCCAAGCTTGAGCTTTTGTGTCTCCTTAATTCCTTTTATATGTTGGTTTCCTAAATCTCGAAAGCTTCATCCACACCAAACTCAACAAGAACTCGTGAGATAGGTTAGTATAAACCAATGCAAAACCTTATCATTTTCTGCTGTAACAAATCACTAAAATTATTATTCAACATTGAATACTAAATTTCTCTGAATATTTAATACTCATATCCTCAAATAGAATCATTAAACAAGCAAGCACAGGCAAACAATGCAAACATAACAGCAATCTGCCAAAACAGTATAGTCTGTAAAGAATGCAAGATTCATCATACTTCCCTAACTCCAAAAATTATAATAAAAATACTAAGCTGTAAAAGATTTATCATAGCTCACTATGCAAAAAGATTCAACATTATATCACTCTCTGACTTTTCTAGGGAATTTTTGCAACAGCGGTAAACTTTCTGTTTTCAAACAGCAACATGTATACTTGCAAAATAAGCATGGTAAAGGCTATCCTTGACATTTTTATTGAAAATAAAGATGCAAAACATTATTCTAAATAACAGCAAGAAAATATTAACAAAATAAATTTACTCTCCAAGCAAAACACATATCATGTGGTAAATAAAAATATAGCTCCAAGTAAAGTTACCGATGAACGAAGACGAAAGAGGGGATGCCATCCGGGGCATCCCCAAAAGCTTAGTTGCTTGGTTGTCCCTGAATATTACCTTGGGGTGCCTTGGGCATCCCCAAGCTTAGGCTCTTGCCACTCCTTATTCCATAGTCCATCGAATCCTTACCCAAAACTTGAAAACTTCACAACACGAAACTCAAAACAGAACTCGTAAGCTCCATTAGTATAAGAAAACAAACCACCACTTTAAGGTAATGTAATGACCTCAGTCTTCATTTATTGGTGTTAAACCTACTTTATTCCAACTTCTCTATGGTTCATACCCTTCGATACTACTCATAGATTCATCAAAATAAGCAATCAACACATAGAAAACAGAATCTGTCAAAAACAGAACAATCTGTAGTAATCTGTATCAAACGTATACTTCTGGAACTCCAAAAATTATGAAATAAATTGTTGTACCTGAGTAATTTGTCTATTAATCATCTTAAAAAGAATCAGACTAAAAGAATTCTCCAGTAAAAAATGGCAGCTAATCTCGTGAGCACTAAAGTCTCTATTTTTTACAGCAAGATCATACAGACTTTACCCAAGTCTTCCCAAAGGTTCTACTTGGCACTTTGTTGAAACAAAAGCTATAAAACATGATTACTACAGTAGAATAATCACGTGGACACACAAAAATAGTAATGGTAAATATTTTGTTGTCTCCCAACAAGCGCTTTTCTTTGATGCCTTTCTAGCTAGGCATGATGATTTCAATGATGCTCACATAAAAGATAAGAATTGAAACATAAAGAGAACATCATGAAGAATATGACTATCACATTTAAGTCTAACCCACTTCCTATGCATAGGGATTTTGTGAGCAAACAACTTATGGGAACAATAATCAATTAGCATAGGAAGGTAAAACAAGCATAATTTCAAAATTTTAAGCACATAGAGAGGAAACTTGATATTATTGCAATTCCTAAAAGCATACGCTCCTCCCTCATAATAACTTTCAGTGGCATCATGAATGAATTCAACAATATAACCAGCACCTAAAGCATTCTTTTCATGATCTACAAGCATAGAAAATTTATTTCTCTCCACATAAGCAAAATTCTTCTCATTCGGAATGGTGGGAGTATCATAAGAGACTTGAATACTATAAATTTTCCACATTAAAAGAGTAATGTTCAGAAAAAGGGTAATCATAATCATGACAAGTTTTATAAATATAATCATCACTACTTTTTATAGCATAAGTTTCATCACAATAATCATCATAAGTAGCAACTTCGTTCTCATCATAATCGATTGAAACCTCTTCCAAGATAGTGGAATCAACACTCAATAAAGTTGACACTCTTCTCCACTTTCATATTCATCACAATAAGATTCAATATCCTCCAAAATAGTGGGATCAATACTACCTAAAGTTGACACTCTTCCAAACCCACTTTCATCAGTATAATCATCATAAATAGGAGGCATGCTTTCATCATAATAAATTTTCTCATCAAAACTTGGGGGACAAAAGATATCATACTCATCAAACATAGCATCCCCAATCTTGTGGCTTTGCATATCATTAGCGTCATGGATATTCAAGGAATTCATACCAACAACATTGCAATCATGCTCATCATTCAAAGATTTCATGCAAAACATTTTATAGACTTCTTCTTCTAGCACTTGAGCACAGTTTTCCTTACCATCATTCTCACGAAAGATATTAAAAAGATGAAGCGTATGAGACAAACTCAACTCCATTTTTTTGTAGTTTTCTTTTATATAATAAACTAGTGATAAAACAAGAAACAAACAGATTTGATTGCAAGATCTAAAGATATACCTACAAGCACTCACCTCCCCGGCAACGGCGCCAGAAAAGAGCTTGATCTCTACTACACAACCTTGTTCTTGTAGACGTTGTTGGGCCCGCAAGTGCACAGGTTTGTAGGACAGTAGAAAATTTCCCTCAAGTGGATGACCTAAGGTTTATCAATCCGTGGGAGGCGTAGGATGAAGATGGTCTCTCTCAAACAACCCTGCAACCAAATAACAAAGAGTCTCTTGTGTCCCCAACACACCCAACACAATGGTAAATTGTATAGGTGCACTAGTTCGGCGAAGAGATGGTGATACAAGTGCAATATGGATGGTAGATAAAGGTATTTGTAATCTGAAATTATAAAAAGAGCAAGGTAGCGAGTGGTAAAAGTGAGCGTAAACGGTATTGCAATGGTAGGAAACAAGGCCTAAGGTTCATACTTTCACAAGTGCAAGTTCTCTCAACAATAATAACATAGATGGATCATATAACAATCCCTCAACATGCAACAAAGAGTCACTCCAAAGCCACTAATAGCGGAGAACAAACGAAGAGATTATGGTAGGGTACGAAACCACCTCAAAGTTATTCTTTCGGATCAATCTATCATAGAGTTCGTACTAGAATAACACCTTAAGACACAAATGAACCAAAACCCTAATGTCACCTAGATACTCCAATGTCACCTCAAGTATCCGTGGGCATGATTATACGATATGCATCACACAATCTCAGATTCATCTATTCAACCAACACAAAGTACTTCAAAGAGTGCCCCAAAGTTTCTACCGGAGATTCAAGACGAAAACGTGTGCCAACCCCTATGCATAGGTTCATGGGCGGAACCCGCAAGTTGGTCACCAAAACATACATCAAGTGGCACATGATATCCCATTGTCACCACAGATAAGCACGGAAAGACATACATCAAGTGTTCTCAAATCATTAAAGACTCAATCCGATAAGATAACTTCAAAGGGAAAACTCAATTCATCACAAGAGAGTAGAGGGGGAGAAACGTCATAAGATCCAACTATAATAGCAAAGCTCGGGATACATCAAGATCGTGCCATAGAGGGAACATGAGAGAGAGAGAGATCAAACACATAGCTACTGGTACATACCCTCAGCCCCGAGGGTGAACTACTCCCTCCTCGTCATGGAAAGCGCCGGGATGATGATGAAGATGGCCACTGGCGAGGGATTCCCCATCGGGCAGGGTGCCGGAACAGGGTCCCGATAAACTTTTGGTGGCTACAGAGGCTTGCGGCGGCGGAACTCCCAATCTATCTTCGTTGTCGATGTTTTTAGGTTATGTGGGATTATATAGGTGAAAGAAGTCGGTTGGGGGGTGCTCGAGGGGCCCAGGAGACAGGGGGCGCGCCCAGGGGGGTGGGCGCGCCCAGCTGTCTCCTGGCCTCCACGAGGATCTTCTGACGTGAACTCCAAGTCTCCCGGATGATATTCTTCCCAAAAATCACGCTGCCGAAGGTTTCATTCCGTTTGGACTCCGTTTGATATTCCTTTTCTTTGAAATACTGAAACAGGCAATAAAACAACAATATGGGTTGGACCTCCGGTTAATAGGTTAGTCCCAAAAGTAATATAAAAGTGTACAATAAAGCCCGTAATCATTCAAAACAGATAATATAATAGAATGAATGCTTCATAAATTATAGATACGTTGGAGACGTATCATTGCCTTGATTCTGATTCTAAACTAGTAGCCGCATCAAGGTATTCTGCTGCTGGATCAACTGAGTGAGCTCCGGTGGGAAAGCAAGTCTATTGTCACGTCCCGGAGGCATCTGATGTTTTTAGAATAGGTGAGAAAACAGAATAGAATGAGGTCTAAGGGGAAAACACTACCCATATGCACATGAGACAAACACATTCATATCACGCCAATCAATTCAAACAAGGGCATACAATCGGTCTAACTATCGCTACAAAAGTGCTCGGACTATTTCTATATACATTGGGTATACTGCTAGTAATGTGGTGGTCGACTAGAAGTTTTGATCGGTGGATGACTCCATGATATTTTCTCCAGCTTCGTCTTTGTAGTCATCATCGCTATCGTCGGGGTCAGAGTCGGTGTCGTTGATGATGATGTGGTCCTCATAACGAATGTCCTTGGAATGGTCGTCATCTCCTCCTGGCGCGGGGTCTCCCATGAATACTCCTAGCTTCCTTGTCAGGTCGTCATTCTTCTCCACTAGTATTGTCATTTCCTCCTCATATCCGTTGCGTGTAGACTTGAGTTCCTCTTCTAGCTCCATAATCCTGGTCATCGCCTTCTTCAGATCTATCATGCTTGCGCACATCTGGTTTTCCTGGCGACAAATGTGCTGATTTAACTCCTCGATGAAAGCTACAATGGACCTGTCCCTCCTGGTGCTGATCATCTCCCATTGCTCATCTCGGCGCCCACATATCTGGTAGATAATGTGCTTAAGATCCTTGTGATAAACTTCGCCGATGCGTCCCATGGCGATGTGGGCTGCCATGCTCTTTCCTAGACTCCGGGTTGGTGCATCAAAGAAAAACTCTATGGGCTCAGTAACTGGCATGAATGTCCTTCCTGGAACTTGAACACCGAATCATCCAACGGTCCTCTTCTGGTAAAGTGGCGATGTACGTCCAGGTGAAGCTTGGTATTTCGATGTTCAGGTACCTAGTGACTTCCTTCAAGTGTCGCCCAAAAGGGGTGTCTTCATCCGGTTGTGTAAACTTGTTCCTTGAGTCCTCCATCCTATAGAGTGGAAAAGGGGAGTGGAGTCATAAATGAGTAGAGAAGAAAGACCGATGGTTTAACTTAGTGGTCGTGTCCTACAATCAGCGTGTGCTCTGATACCATCTTGTAGCAACCAGATCTCAAACGATCAAGTCTCTGTGCATCAGTGTCATCCTTGGATCGGTAATGCTGACACGCACAGTACTCGAGGATTTATAACAGAGATTCAATCACACACTTATTACATCGAATGTCTCAAAAGAGAGCTTATTACAATAATATGCCTTAAGGCCATCTAAAAAAGATAATAGCAGAAGGCTTGGAAGATATAGTGAGTCCATCAACTCCAACGACATAGCTGAGTGAACGACAACGACCTAGCGCACCTTACTCTTCGTTTGAGAAGTCTGCAACATGATATGTTGCAGCCCAGAACGGGTCAGCACATGGAATATGCTGGCAATGTAACACAAAAGAGCAATGAACAAAATAAATGCTATCACTACATGCATATATGGCTGGTGGAAAGCACTATGGTTAATGTTTTGCATAAAGCCAATTTTTCCCTACAGCGAAGGAATATATTTCATTTAACTATCATGGTGGTTGTTAAACATTGAGAAGGTTCCTCCAACTCAACCCCAATTAAACATGTATCAATTTACCCAACAAATTAATTTAGAGTGATGAGATCAACATGATAATCCAAGAAACAGATACTCAAGATGTCCATAACCAGGGACACGGCTAGCCATGATTAGTTTGTACACTCTGCAGAGGTTTGCGCACTTTCGCCCACAAGACTCGATCTCCTCCGTTAGATTTCTCGCACTACATGGTGTTTGAGAAACGGATGACCGAGACACGGTCTTTCAGAAACATTAACTCTTTACTCTGGGTGGACAATTACACCTACTTTCCCCTACATCTTCTAGCCCACCACCGAAAGAGATCATGCAACCTATTCAACTATGCCAGAGCCCATAATAGCTTGTGGCTGCATACGGAAGTTTCTAGCATGAATAATCTTATGATCCCTTTGAGCCTGGGTGGCGACCCGTAGGATGATCACACGGGTACTCCGGGATATCCTAGGACAACACTGGATTCTCCAAGTGCCCGCAACCAATCCACCCAGATGTGTATTTGAGTAGCCACCTTAAGTTAACCATTAATTAACAATTCTCACATCTATCATGGATACACTCAACCAATCCACGTCTACGAGCATAGCATAGCAACCCGAGCATAACGTAGAAGTAACTCCCAAAGGTTTGATAATAAAAGGGCAATAGGTTCTACCTCATCATCTACTTCCCAAAACCCGCATGTTATACAGGTCCTAACCATGCAATGTTTGAGGATTGAAACTAATGCATAAAAGACTGGGTAGTAAAGGGATATGATCAAAGTGTTACTTGCCTTGCTGACGATCCGCAAACCCTAAAGACTCGTAGTAGCACGCTTCGCACTCCGGGAATTCTGTCGCAAACAAACAATAGCATACATAAGCACTCAAGCAAAGATACATGGGTAAAACTCAAATAAGATGATCCAAACTGAAAGTTCAACCGAAGGGCTTCGATATGCAAAAAGAATCAAATGAATCGGAGCTAAGAAACTCAAAGTACGAACAAAAGAAGTTCGAATTCAAAACTGCTTGAAAGCAAATTTTAAATTGTCAAAATCCTGTTCAAGTTGATTAAACGGAAAGAGGGGCTCGAGACGAACATTTTGGCGGGTTTCTAGGGTTTCGAGGTAGGCAAGGAGGCGGCGCCATGGGAAGGCGGGCTCGGGGAGGCGGCGCCGAGGGGAGGAAGGGAGAGGAGGCGGCGGGCGCGGGGCGGCGCGCAGTGGGTCGGTCGAGACAGCGGGGCGGGCGCCAAGCGGAGGAGAGGGGACGAAGTGTCCAAGCGAGAGGGAGGGATGAGGGAGGACGAAGTGTATGGATGGGGAAGATTACTAATGGCACACCCTTGGCGGTGCGCCATTAGAATGTTTTTTTTCATAGCAATGGCGCACCAGCGACTGCATGCCCATAAGTATTCTTTTTTAGATAGCAATGGTGCACCAGCCATTCATGCCCATAAGTAAGATTATTATTATTATTATTATTTTGTTGCATCTAATAATTTTTAGAAAATGAATATGAATATGAAGCAGTAATAATTTTTATAAAAACAGTAATGATTTTAAAAATATATCATAAGATTTTTATTTGAAAATATTTATGAATATAAAAATATCATCAAATTTGTTATTTGAAAATATAATCAAATTTGTTCTTTGGAAATATAATCAAATTTGTTTTTTTTGGATTTTTAGTTGCATTCATTTGTGACGGTGGAGCCGGGAGGTGTGGGGTCGAGGCGGTGGTGGAGCGGGGAGGGTGCGGGGTGCTCGGCGTAGGGGATCTGGCGGGGGATAGCGATCAAGATGGAAGGGGATCGAGATCGAGTGTCCTCATGAATATTCAATATTTTTTCATGAATTCAAAAAGTGTCCATGAAATTTAAAAATATTCATGATAGTTCAAAAAGTGCCCATGAAATACAATCGAGAAATGAAGACTACAATTTAAATACAATCGATCTTAGCTAGCTAGCTATCTGTTCACAATATTCTTGCCCTTCTTTTTCGCAAATGGAATTCTTCAGGGAATGTACGTCCTTTAGGTAGGGTGGTCCTGCTTCTTCTTGTGGTGTATGCTGCTACTTCATCGTCATTGCGTCATGTTCGATCTTCGGTCGCCATACTTGTCAAGTCTTGCTCATTGGCTACTCCATCCATTCCGATGATATTCCTTTTGCCTCTCCTCACAACAACACGACTGGGCTTTGGCGGTCGGTAATGAAGAAGCATTGGTCCACTTGGGAAGCCAGTACCCATGGCTCATTTTTCGCGGTGACGCTTTGCCCATGTCTTGATTTGGCTTCGGTATAACCATGGTGGTGAAATACCGGTCTTATTTTAGGACGCTCTTGGCCCATCTGACACGGACCATCGGGACCTTCTCTCCAGCATAGCTCAGCTCCCAGATCTCCTCGATCCTTCCGTAGTATCTATCCTTGTCGTTACCGGTGTAGGATTCCACCGTTACCCCGGAGTTCTGATAACCATCGCTCTTCATGTCCTTGTCCTCGGTGTAGGCAGTATGACTTATATCGCCCACAACTCACTTGTGTTCTACTCGTGCATATGACATCAACGCATAAAACCTGGCTCGGATGCCACTGTTGGGGAACGAGTAATTTCAAAACTTTCCTACGCACACGCAAGATCATGGTGATGGCATAGCAACGAGAGGGAGAGTGTATGTCCACGCACTGTGAGACCGTAAGCGAAGCGTTATAACAACGCGGTTGATGTAGTCGACGCCTTCACGATCCGACCGATCCAAGTACCGAACGCACGGCACCTCCGAGTTCAGCACACGCTCAGCTCGATGACGATCCCGGGCTCCGATCCAGCAAAGCGTGGGGATGAGTTCCACAAGACGACGGCGTGGTGACGATGATGATGCTCCACGGCGCAGGGCTTCGCCTAAGCTCCGCGACGATATGACCGAAGTGGAATATGGTGGAGGGGGCACCGCACACGGCTAAGGAACGATCCGTAGATCAACTTGTGTGTCATGGGGTGCCCCTGCCCCAGATATAAAGGAGCAAGGGGTGCGGCCAGCCCTAGGAGGAGGCGCTCCGGAGGAGTCCTACTCCCACCGGGAGTAGGACTCCCCCCTTCCTAGTTGGATTAGGACTTGGGGAGGGAAGAGAAGGCGCCGCCCCCTTCCTTGTCCTATTCGGACTAGGGGGGGCGCGGCCTGCCCTGGCCGGCCCTCCTCTTCTCCCTCATGGCCCACTAAGGCCCATTAACCCCCGGGAGGGTTCCGGTAACCCCCCGGTGTTCCGGTAAAATCCCGATTTCACCCGGAACTATTCCGAAGTCCAAACATAGGCTTCCAATATATCAATATTTATGTCTCGACCATTTCGAGACTCCTCGTCATGTCCGTGATCACATCCGGGACTCCGAACAAACTTCGGTACATCAAAACTTATAAACTCATAATAAACTGTCATCGTAACGTTAAGCGTGCGGACCCTACGGGTTCGAGAACTATGTAGACATGACCTAGAACTATTCTCGGTCAATAACCAATAGCGGAACCTGGATGCCCATATTGGTTCCTACATATTCTTCGAAGATCTTTATCGGTCAAACCGCATAACGACATACGTTGTTCCCTTTGTCATCGGTATGTTACTTACCCGAGATTCGATCGTCGGTATCCAATACCTAGTTCAATCTCGTTACCGCAAGTCTCTTTACTCGTTCCGTAATACATCATCTCACAACTAACTTATTAGTTGCAATGCTTGCAAGGCTTATGTGATGTGTATTACCGAGAAGGCCTAGAGATACCTCTCCGACAATCGGAGTGACAAAACCTAATCTCGAATACGCCAACCCAACATGTACCTTTGGAGACACCTGTAGTACTCCTTTATAATCACCCGATTACGTTGTGACGTTTGGTAGCACCAAAGTGTTCCTCCGGTACGGAGTTGCATAATCTCATAGTTACGAGAACATGTATAGGTCATGAAGAAAGCAATAGCAATATATTAAACGATCAAGTGCTAAGCTAACGGAATGGTTCATGTCAATCACATCATTCTCCTAATGATGTGATCCCATTAATCAAATAACAACACATGTCTATGGTTAGGAAACATAACCATCTTTGATTAATGAGCTAGTCAAGTAGAGGCATACTAGTGATCAGATGTTTGTCTATGTATTCACACATGTATTATGTTTCCGGTTAATACAATTCTAGCATGAATAATAAACATTTATCATGATATGAGGAAATAAATAATAACTTTATTATTGCCTCTAGGGCATATTTCCTTCAGTCTTCCACTTGCACTAGAGTCAATAATCTAGATTACACAAGAATGATTCTAACACCCATGGAGTCCTGGTGCTGATCATGTTTTGCTCGTGGAAGAGGCTTAGTCAACGGTCTGCAACATTCAGATCCGTATGTATCTTGCAAATCTCTATGTCTCCCACTTGGACTTGGTCCCGAATGGAATTGAAGCGCCTCTTGATATGCTTGGTCCTCTTGTGAAATCTGGATTCCTTTGCCAAGGCAATTGCACCAAGATTGTCACAGAAGATCTTCATTGGTCCCGATGCACTAGGTATGACACCTAGATCGGAAATGAACTCTTTCATCCGACTCCTTCATTTGCTGCTTCCGAAGCAGCTATGTACTCCGCTTCACATGTAGATCCCGCCACGACGCTTTGTTTAGAACTGCACCAACCGACAGCTCCACCGCTTAATAAAAATACGATCCGGTTTGCGATTTAGAATCGTCCGATCAGTGTCAAAGCTTGCATCGACGTAATCATTTACGACTAGCTCTTTGTCACCTCCATATCGAGAAACATATCCTTAGTCCTTTACAGGTATTTCAGGATGTTCTTGACCGCTGTCCATGGATCCACTCTGGATTACTTTGGTACCTTCCTGCCAAGCTTATTGCTAAACATATGTCAGTCTGGTACACAGCATTGCATACATGATAGAGCCTATGGCTGAAGCATAGGAACATCTTTCATTTTCTCTCTATCTTCTGCTGTGGTCGGGCATTGAGTCCGACTCAATTTCACACCTTGTAACACAGGCAAAAATCCTTTCTTTGCTGATCCATTTTGAACTTTTCAAAACTTTATCAAGGTATGTGCTTTGTGAAAGTCCAATTAAGCGTCTTGATCTATCTCTATAGATCTTGATGCCCAATATGTAAGCAGCTTCACCGAGGTCTTTCATTGAAAAACTTTTATTCAAGTATCCTTTTATGCTATCCAGAAATTCTATATCATTTCCAATGAATAATATGTCATCCACATATAATATCAGAAATGCTACAGAGCTCCCACTCACTTTCTTGTAAATACATGCTTCTCCAAAAGTCTGTATAAAACCATATGCTTTGATCACACTATCAAAGCGTTTATTCCAACTCCGAGAGGCTTGCACCAGACCAGAAATTGATCGCTGGAGCTTGCACACTTTGTTAGCACCTTTTGGATCAACAAAACCTTCTGGTTGCATCATATACAACTCTTCTTCTAGAAATTCATTCAAGAATACAATTTTTACATCCATTTGCCAAATTTCATAATCATAAAATGCAGCAATTGCTAACATGATTCGGACAGACTTAAGCATCGCTACGGGTGAGAAAGTCTCATCGTAGTCAACCCCTTGAACTTGTCGAAAACCTTTCGCAACAAGTCGAGCTTTATAGACAGTTACATTACCATCAGCGTCAGTCTTCTTCTTAAAGATCCATTTATTCTCAATGGCTTGCCGTGAAGGAAATATGCCCTAGAGGCAATAATAAAGTTATTATTTATTTCCTTATTTCATGATAAATGTTTATTATTCATGCTAGAATTGTATTAACCGGAAACATAATACATGTGTGAATACATAGACAAACAGAGTGTCACTAGTATGCCTCTACTTGACTAGCTCGTTAATCAAAGATGGTTATGTTTCCTAACCATAGACATGAGTTGTCATTTGATTAACGGGATCACATCATTAGGAGAATGATCTGATTGACATGACCCATTCCGTTAGCCTAGCACTTGATCGCTTAGTGTGTTGCTATTGCTTTCTTCATGACTTATACATGTTCCTGTAACTATGAGATTATGCAACTCCGCTTACGGAGGAACACTTTGGTGCTACCAAACGTCACAACGAATCGGGTGATTATAAAGGAGTACTACAGGTGTCTCCAAAGGTACATGTTGGGTTGGCGATTTCGAGATTAGGTTTTGTCACTCCGATTGTCGGAGAGGTATCTCTAGGCCTTCTCGGTAATACACATCACTTAAGCCTTGCAAGCATTACAACTAATGAGTTAGTTGTGAGATGATGTATTACGGAACGAGTAAAGAGACTTACGATAACGAGATTGAACTAGGTATTGGATACCGACGATCGAATCTCGGGTAAGTAACATACCGATGACAAAGGAACAACGTATGTCGTTATGCGGTTTGACCGATAAAGATCTTCGTAGAATATGTAGGAACCAATATGGGCATCCAGGTTCCGCTATTGGTTATTGACCGAGAATAGTTCTAGGTCATGTCTACATAGTTCTCGAACCCGTAGGGTCCGCACGCTTAACGCTTCGATGACAGCTTCATTATGAGTTTATAAGTATTGATGCACCAAGGTTGTTCGAGTCCCGGATGTGATCACGGACATGACGAGGAGTCTCGAAATGGTCGAGACATAAAGATTGATATATTGGAAGCCTATGTTTGGACTTGGAAGGGTTCCGAGTGAAAACAGGATGTTACGGAACACCGGGGTTACGGAACCCCGGGGGTATATGGGCCTTCATGGGCCACAAGGAGAAGAGGAAGGGCCGGCCAGGTGGGCTGCGCGCCCCTCCCCCTCTGGTCCGAATAGGACAAGGAGAGGGGCGGCGCCTTCCCTCTTCCCCTCCTCCAATCCTAATCCAACTAGGAGAGGGGAGTCCTACTCCGGTGGGAGTAGGACTCCTCCTTAGTGCGCCCCCCTTGGGCCGCCACCTCCCCTTGTCTCCTTTATATACGGGGCAGGGGCACCCCATGACACACAAGTTGATCTACGGATCGTTCCTTAGCCGTGTGCGGTGCCCCTTCCACCATATTCCACTTCGGTCATATCGTCGTGAGCTTAGGCGAAGCCTGCGCGGAGAAGTCATATCGTCATGAGCTTAGGCGAAGCTCTGCGTCGGTGGAGCATCAACATCGCCACCACGCCGTCGGTTGACGGAACTCATCCCGACACTTTGCTGGATCGGAGTCCGGGGATCGTCATCGAGCTGAACGTGTGCAGAACTCGGAGGTGCCGTACGTTCGGTGCTTGGATCGGTCGGATCGTGAAGACGTACGACTACATCAACCGCGTAGTTATAACGCTTCCGCTTTCGGTCTACGAGGGTACGTGGACGGACACTCTCCCCTCTCATTGCTATGCCATCACCATGGTCTTGCGTGTTCGTGAGGAAATTTTTGAAATTACTACGTTCCCCATCGATGGCATCCGAGCCTGGTTTTATGCGTTGATGTCATATGCACGAGTAGAACACAAGTGAGTTGTGGGCGATACAAGTCATACTACCTACCAGCATGTCATACTTTGGTTCAGCGGTATTGTGAGATGAAGCGCCCGGACCGACATTACGCGTGACGCTTACGCGAGACTGGTTTCACCGCTCCGAGCACTCGTTGCTTAAAGGTGACCGGCGGTGTCTCTCTCTCTCACTTTAGTTGAATCGAGTGTGGCTACGCCGGTCCTTGAGAAGGTTAAAACGAGTCTATTTGACAAACTATCGCTGTGGTTTTGATGCGTAGGTAAGAACGGTTCTTGCTCAGCCCGTAGCAGCCACGTAAAACTTGCAACAACAAAGTAGAGGACGCCTAACTTGTTTTTGCAGGGCATGTTGTGATGTGATATGGTCAAGACGTGATGCTATATTTTATTGTATGAGATGATCATGTTTTGTAACCGAGTTATCGGCAATCGGCAGGAGCCATATGGTTGTCGCTTATTGTATGAAATGCAACGCCATGTAATTGCTTTACTTTATCACTAAGGAGTAGCGATAGTCGAGAAGCAATAGTTGGCGAGACGACAACGATGCTACGATGGAGATCAAGGTGTCGCGCGCGGTGACGATGGTGATCATGACGGTGCTGCGGCGATGGAGATCACAAGCACAAGATGATGATGACCATATCATATCACTTATATTGATTGCATGTGATGTTTATCCTTTATGCATCTTATCTTGCTTTGATTGACGGTAGCATTATAAGATGATCTCTCACTAAAATTATCAAGAAGTTTTCTCCCGAGTATGCACCGCTGCCAAAGTTCGTAGTACCCGGACACCATGTGATGATCGGGTGATAAGTTCTACGTCCATCTACAACGGGTGCAAAACAGTTGCACACGCGGAATACTCAGTTAAACTTGACGAGCCTAGCATATAACAGATATGGCCTCGAACACGGAGACCGAAAGGTCGAAAGTGAATCATATAGTAGATATGATCAACATAGTGATGTTCACCATTGAAACTACTCCATCTCACGTGATGATCGGACATGGTTTAGTTGATTTGGATCACGTAATCACTTAAGATGACTAGAGAGATGTCGGTCTAAGTGGGAGTTCTTAAATAATATGATTAATTGAACTTAAATTTATCATGAACTTAGTCCCGGTAGTATTTTGCAAATTATGTTGTAGATCAATAGCTCGCGTTGTTGCTTCCCTATGTTTTTATATGTGTTCCTAGAGAAAATTGTATTGAAAAATGTTAGTAGCAATGATGCGGATTGGATCCGTGATCTGAGGTTTATCCTCATTGCTGCACAGAAGAATTATGTCCTTGATGCACCGCTGGGGGACAGACCTATTGCAGGAGCAGATGCAGACGTTATGAATGTTTGGCTAGCTCAATATGATGACTACTTGATAGTTTAGTGCACCATGCTTAACGGCTTAGAATCGGGACTTCAAAGACGTTTTGAACGTCATGGACCATATGAGATGTTCCAGGAATTGAAGTTAATATTTCAAGCAAATACCCGAGTTGAGAGATATGAAGTCTCCAACAAGTTCTATAGCTAAAAGATGGAGGAGAATCGCTCAACTAGTGAGCATGTGCTCAGATTGTCTGGGTACTTCAATCGCTTGAATCAAGTGGGAGTTAATCTTCCAGATAAGATAGTGATTGACAGAATTCTCTAGTCACCATCACTAAGTTACTAGAACTTCGTGATGAACTATAGTATGCAAGGGATGACGAAAACGATTCCCGAGCTCTTCGTGATGTTGAAATCGACGAAGGTAGAAATCAAGAAAGAGCATCAAGTGTTGATGATTGACAAGACCACTAGTTTCAAGAGAAGGGCAAAGGGAAAGAAAGGGAACTTCAAGTAGAAAGACAAGTAAGTTGTCACTCCTGCAAAGAAGCCCAAAGCTGGACCAAAGCCTGAAACTAAGTGCTTACACTGCAAAGGAAATGGTCACTGGAAGCGGAAATGCCCTGAATATTTGGTGGATAATAAGGATGGAAAAGTGAACAAAAGTATATTTGATATACATGTTATTGATGTGTGCCTTACTAGTGTTTATAGTAGCCCCTGAATATTTGATACTCGTTCGGTTGCTAAGATTAGTAACTCGAAACAGGAGTTGCAGAATGAACAGAAACTAGTTGAAAGGGAAGTGACGATGAGTGTTGGAAGTAGTTCCAAGATTGATATGATCATCATCGCACACTCCCTATACTTTCGGGATTAGTGTTAAACCTAAATAAATGTTATTTGGTGTTTGCGTTGAGCATGAATATGATTTGATCATGTTTATTGCAAAACGGTTATTCATTTAAAGTCAAAGAATAATTGTTGTTCTGTTTACATGAATAAAACCTTCAATGGTCATACACCCAATGAAAATAGTTTTCAAAACGGTTATTCATTTAAAGTCAAAGAATAATTGTTGTTCTGCTTAAATGAATAAAACCTTCGATGGTCATACACCCAATGAAAATAGTTTATTGGATCTCGATCGTAGTGATACGCATATTCATAATATTGATGCCAAAAGATGCAAAGTTAATAATGATAGTGCAACTTATTTGTGGCACTGCCGTTTGGGTCATATCGGTATAAAGCGCATGAAGAAACTCCATAAGGATGGATTTTTGGAATCACTTGGTTATGAATCATTTGATACTTGCGAACCGTGCTTTTTGGGCAAGATGACTAAAACTCCGCTTCTCGGAACAATGGAACAAGCTACTGACTTATTGGAAATAATACATACCGATGTATGCGATCCAATGAGTGTTGATGCTCGTGGCAAGTATCGTTATTTTCTAACCTTCACATGATGATTTGAGCAGATATGGGTATATCTACTTGATGAAACATAAGTCTGAAATAGTTGAAAAGTTCAAAGAATTTCAGAGTGAAGTGGAAAATCATCGCAACAAGAAAATAAAGTTTCTGCGATCTGATCGTGGAGATGAATATTTGAGTTACGAGTTTGGTCTTCAAGGAAAAACAATGTGGAATAGTTTCACAGCTCACGCCACCGGAACACCACAACGTTATGGTGTGTCCGAACGTCAGAATCCGTACTTTATTTTGATATGGTGCGATCTATGATGTATCTTACCGATTTACCACTATCGCTTTTGGGGTTATGCATTAGAGACAGCTGCATTCACGCTTAATAGGGCACCATCTAAATCCGCTGAGATGACACCGTATGAACTATGGTTTAGCAAGAAACCTAAGCTGTCGTTTCTTAAAGTTTGGAGTTGTGATGCTTATGTGAAAAAGTTTTCAACCGATAAGCTCGAACCCAAATTGGAGAAGTGCGTCTTCATAGAATACCCAAAGGTAACTATTGGGTACACCTTCTATCACAGATCTAAAGGCAAAACATTCGTTGTTAAATGGATCCTTTCTAGAGAAGGAGTTTCTCTCGAAAGAAGTGAGTGGGAGGAAAGTAGAACTTGATGAGGTAATTGTACCTTCTCCTTATTGGAAAGTAGTTCATCACAGGAATCAGTTCCAAGTGATTCCTACACCAATTAGTGAGGAAATTAATGATGATGATCATGAAACTTCAGATCAAGTTGCTACTAAAACCTCGTGAGTCTTCCAGAGTAAGATCCGCACCAGAGTGGTACGGTAATCTTATTCTAGAAGTCATGTTACTAGACCATGATGAACCTACGAACTATGAGGAAGCGATGATGAGCCCAGATTCATGAAATGGCTTGAGGCCATGAAATCTGAGATGGGATCCATGTATGAGAACAAAGTATGGACTTTGATGGAGTTGCCCGATGATCGGCAAGCCATATTATATAAATGGATCTTCAAGAGGAAGACAGATGATGATAGTAGTGTTACTATCTACAAAGTTCGACTTGTCGCAAAAAAGGTTTTCGACAAGTTCAAGGTGTTGACTACAAATGAGATTTTGTCAACTGTAGCGATTCTTAAGTCTGTCGAATCATGTTAGCAATTGCCACATTTTATGAAATCTAGCAAATGGATGGCAAAACTACATTCTTTAATGGATTTATTAAAGAAGAGTTGTATATGATGCAACCAGAAGTTTTTGTCAATCCTAAAGGAGCTAACAAAATGTGCAAGCTCCAGCGATCCATCAATGGACTGGTGCAAGCATCTCGGAGTTGGAATATACGCTTTGATGAGTTGATCAAAGCATATGGTTTTATACAGACTTTTGGAGAAGCCTGTATTTACAAGAAAGTGAGTGGGAGCACTACAGCATTTCTGACAAGTATATGTGAATGACATATTGTTGATCGGAAATAATGTAGAATTATTCTGCAAAGCATAAAGGAGTGTTTGAAAGGAGTTTTTTCAAAGAAAGACCTCGTGAAGCTGCTTACATATTGAGCATCAAGATCTATAGAGATAGATCAAGACGCTTGATAAGTTTTTCAATGAATACATACCTTCTCAATATTTTGAAGTAGTTCAAAATGGAACAGTCAAAGAAAAGTTCTTGCCTGTGTTGCAAAGGTGTGAAATTGAGTGAGACTCAAATCCCGACCACGGCAGAAAATAGAAAAGAGAATGAAAGTCATTCCCTATGCCTCACCATAGGTTCTATAAAGTATGCTATGCTATGTACCAGACCTATTATATACCTTGCTCTGAATTTGGCAAGGAATACAATAGTGATCTAGGAGTAGATCATCGGACATTGGTCAAGAACATCCTTAGTGAGGACTAAGGAAATATTTCTCGATTATGGAGGTGATAAAAGAGCCCGTCGTAAAGAGTAACATCGATGCAAGTTTTTACACTGATCCAGATGACTCTAAGTCTCAATCTGGATACATATTGATAGTGGGAGCAATTAGCTAGAGTAGCTCCGCAAGAGCATTGTAGACATAGAATATTTGCAAAATAGATACGGCTCTGAATGTGATGCACCCGCTGACTAAGCTTCTCTCACAAGCAAAACATGATCATACCTTAGTACTCTTTGGGTGTTAATCACATAGCGATGTGAACTAGATTATTGACTCTAGTAAACCCTTTGGGTGTTGGTCACATGATGATGTGAACTATGGGTATTAATCACATACGAGATGTGAATATTAGTGTTGAATCACATGATGATGTGAACTAGATTATTGACTCTAGTGCAAGTGGGAGACTGAAGGAAATATGCCCTAGAGGCAATAATAAAGTTATTATTTATTTCCTTATTTCATGATAAATGTTTATTATTCATGCTAGAATTGTATTAACCGGAAACATAATACATGTGTGAATACATAGACAAACAGAGTGTCACTAGTATGCCTCTACTTGACTAGCTCGTTAATCAAAGATGGTTATGTTTCCTAACCATAGACATGAGTTGTCATTTGATTAACGGGATCACATCATTAGGAGAATGATCTGATTGACATGACCCATTCCGTTAGCCTAGCACTTGATCGCTTAGTGTGTTGCTATTGCTTTCTTCATGACTTATACATGTTCCTGTAACTATAAGATTATGCAACTCCTGCTTACGGAGGAACACTTTGGTGCTACCAAACGTCACAACGTAATCGGGTGATTATAAAGGAGTACTACAGGTGTCTCCAAAGGTACATGTTGGGTTGGCGATTTCGAGATTAGGTTTTGTCACTCCGATTGTCGGAGAGGTATCTCTAGGCCTTCTCGGTAATACACATCACTTAAGCCTTGCAAGCATTACAACTAATGAGTTAGTTGTGAGATGATGTATTACGGAACGAGTAAAGAGACTTACCGGTAACGAGATTGAACTAGGTATTGGATACCGACGATCGAATCTCGGGTAAGTAACATACCGATGACAAAGGGAACAACGATGTCGTTATGCGGTTTGACCGATAAAGATCTTCGTAGAATATGTAGGAACCAATATGGGCATCCAGGTTCCGCTATTGGTTATTGACCGAGAATAGTTCTAGGTCATGTCTACATAGTTCTCGAACCCGTAGGGTCCGCACGCTTAACGCTTCGATGATGCTCATTATGAGTTTATAAGTATTGATGCACAAGGTTGTTCGAGTCCCGGATGTGATCACGGACATGACGAGGAGTCTCGAAATGGTCGAGACATAAAGATTGATATATTGGAAGCCTATGTTTGACTTGGAAGGGTTCCGAGTGAAAACAGGATGTTATTGGAACACCGGGGTTACGGAACCCCGGGGGTATATGGGCCTTCATGGGCCACAAGGGAGAAGAGGAAGGGCCGGCCAGGTGGGCTGCACGCCCCCCTCCCCCCTCTGGTCTGAATAGGACAAGGAGAGGGGGGGCGGCGCCCCTTCCCTCTTCCCCCCTCCTCCAATCCTAATCCAACTAGGAGAGGGGGGGGGAGTCCTACTCGGTGGGAGTAGGACTCCTCCTTGTCGCCCCCCCTTGGGCCGCCACCTCCCCTTGTCTCCTTTATATCACGGGGGCAGGGGCACCCATGACACACAAGTTGATCTACGGATCGTTCCTTAGCCGTGTGCGGTGCCCCTTCCACCATATTCCACTTCGTCATATCGTCGTAGAGCTTAGGCGAAGCCCTGCGCCGGAGAAGTCATATCGTCATGGAGCTTAGGCGAAGCTCTGCGTCGGTGGAGCATCAACATCGCTACCACGCCGTCGTCTTGACGAACTCATCCCCGACACTTTGCTGGATCGGAGTCCGGGATCGCCATCGAGCTGAACGTGTGCGAACTCGGAGGTGCCGTGACGTTCGGTGCTTGGATCGGTCGGATCGTGAAGACGCATTTACTACATCAACAGCGTTGTTATAACGCTTCGCTTTCGGTTCACGAGGGTACGTGGACGGACACTCTCCCCTCTCGTTGCTATGCCATCACCATGGTCTTGCGTGTTCGTAGGAATTTTTTTGAAATTACTACGTTCCCCATCATGCCGATCATCGGGCAAGTCAACCAAAGTCCATACTTTGTTCTCATACATGGATCCCATCTCAGATTTCATGGCTTCCAGCCATTTTGCGGAATCTGGGCTCACCATCGCTTCTTCATAGTTTGTAGGTTCGCCATGGTCAAGTAACATGACTTCCAGAATAGGATTACCGTACCACTCTGGTGCGGATCTTACTCTGGTTGACCTACGAAGTTCAGTAGAAACTTGATCTGAAGTTTCATGATCAATATCATTAGTTTCCTCACTAATTGATGTAGTTGTCACAGGAACCGTTTCTTGTGATGAACTACTTTCCAATAAGGGAGCAGATACAGTTATCTCATCAAGTTCTACTTTCCTCCCACTCACTTCTTTCGAGAGAAACTCTTTTTCTAGAAAGGATCCGAATTTAGCAACGAAAATCTTGCCTTCAGATCTGTGATAGAAGGTGTACCCAACAGTCTCCTTTGGGTATCCTATGAAGACACATTTCTCCGATTTGGGTTCGAGCTTATCTGGTTGAAGTTTCTTCACATAAGCATCGCAGCCCCAAACTTTAAGAAACGACAACTTTGGTTTCTTGCCAAACCACAGTTCATGAGGTGTCGTCTCAACGGATTTTGATGGTGCCCTATTTAACGTGAATGCGGCCGTCTCTAAAGCATAACCCCAAAATGATGGCGGTAAATCAGTAAGAGACATCATAGATCGCACCATATCTAGTAAAGTACGATTACGACGTTCAGACACACCATTTCGTTGTGGTGTTCCGGGTGGCGTGAGTTACGAAACTATTCCGCATTGTTTCAAATGTAAACCAAACTCGTAACTCAAATATTCTCCTCCATGATCAGATCGTAGAAATTTTATTTTCTTGTTACGATGATTTTCCACTTCACTCTGAAATTCTTTGAACTTTTCAAATGTTTCAGATTTGTGTTTCATTAAGTAGATATACCCATATCTGCTCAAATCATCTGTGAAGGTGAGAAAATAACGATACCGCTTGCGTGCCTCAACATTCATTGGACCACAAACATCAGTATATATGATTTCCAACAAATCAGTTGCTCGCTCCATTGTTCCGGAGAACGGCGTTTTAGTCATCTTTCCCATGAGGCACGGTTCGCAAGTACCAAGTGATTCATAATCAAGTGATTCCAAAGCCCATCAAGATGGAGTTTCTTCATGCGTTTTACTCGATATGACCCAAACGGCAAGTACCACAAATAAGTTGCACTATCATTATCAACTCTGCATCTTTTGGTTTCAACACTATGAATATGTGTATTACTACTATCGAGATTCAATAAAATAGACCACTCTTCAAGGGTGCATGACCATAAAAGATATTATTCATATAAATAGAACAACCATTATTCTCTGACTTAAATGAATAACCGCCTCGCATCAAACAAGATCCAGATATAATGTTCATGCTTAACGCTGGCACCAAATAACAATTATTTAGGTATAAAACTAATCCCGATGGTAGATGTAGAGGTAGCGTGCCGACCGCGATCACATCGACTTTGGAACCATTTCCCAGCGCATCGTCACCTCGTCCTTAGCCAATCTTCGCTAATCCGTAGTTCCTGTTTGAGTTGCAAATATTAGCAATGAACCAGTATCAAATACCAGTACTACTGCGAGTATTAGTAAGGTACACATCAATAACATGTATATCACATATACCTTTGTTCACCTTGCCATCCTTCTTATCCGCCAAATACTTGGGGCAGTTCCGCTTCCAGTGTCCAGTCTGCTTGCAGTAGAAGCACTCAGTTTCAGGCTTAGGTCTAGACTTGGGTTTCTTCTCTTGAGCAGCAACTTGTTTGCTGTTCTTCTTGAAGTTCCCCTTCTTCTTCCCTTTGCCCTTTTTCTTGAAACTGGTGGTCTTGTTAACCATCAACACTTGATGCTCCTTTTTGATTTCTACCTCCGCGGCTTTTAGCATTGCGAAGAGCTCGGGAATAGACTTGTCCATCCCTTGCATATTATAGTTCATCACGAAGCTCTTGTAGCTTGGTGGCAGTGATTGAAGAATTCTGTCAATGACACTATCATCAGGAAGATTAACTCCCAGTTGAATCAAGTGATTATTATACCCAGACATTTTGAGTATGTGTTCACTGACAGAACTATTTTCCTCCATCTTGCAGCTATAGAACTTATTGGAGACTTCATATCTCTCAATCCGGCATTTGCTTGAAATATTAACTTCAACTCCTGGAACATCTCATATGCTCCATGACGCTCAAAACGCCGTTGAAGACCCGGTTCTAAGCCATAAAGCATGGCACACTGAACTATCGAGTAGTCATCAGCTTTGCTCGCCAGACGTTCTTAATGTCGCCGGTTGCATCAGCAGAGGCACGGCACCTAGCGGTGCTTCCAGGCGTAATTCTTACGTGCAGCGATGAGGATAATCCTCAGAGTTACGGACCCAGTCCGTAATTGCTACCATCATCTTTCAACTTTGCTTTCTCAAGGAACGCATTAAAATTCAACGGAACAACAAAGACGAGCCATCTATCTACAGTAAACATAGACAAGCAAAATACTATCGGTACTAAGTTCATGATAAATTTAAGTTCAATTAATCATATTACTTTAGAACTCCCACTTAGATAGACATCCTCTAATCTTCTAAGTGATTACGTGATCCATATTAACTATATCATGTCCGATCGTCACGTGAGATGGAGTAGTTTCAACGGTGAACATCAATATGTTGATCATATCTACTATATGATTCACGGTCGACCTTCGGTCTCCGTGTTCGAGGCCATATCTGTTATATGCTAGGCTCGTCAAGTTTAACCTGAGTATTCCGCATGCGCAACTGTTTTGCACCCGTTGTACTTGAACGTAGAGCCTATCACACCCGATCATCACGTGGTGTCTCAAAGACGAAGAACTTTCGCAACGGTGCATACTCGGGAGAACACTTCTTGATAATTTTAGTGAGAGATCATCTTATAATGCTACCGTCAATCAAAGCAAGATAAGATGCATAAAGGATAAACATCACATGCAATCAATATAAGTGATATGATATGGCCATCATCATCTTGTGCTTGTGATTCCATCTCCGAAGCACCGCCATGATCACCATCGCCACCGGTAGCGACACCTTGATCTCCATCGTAGCATCGTTGTCGCCTCGCCAACTATTGCTTCTACGACTATCGCTACCGCTTAGTGATAAAGTAAAGCAATTACATGGCTTTGCATTTCATACAATAAAGCGACAACCATATGGCTCCTGCCGATTGCCGATAACTTGGTTACAAAACATGATCATCTCATACAATAAAATATAGCATCACATCTTGACCATATCACATCACAACATGCCCTGCAAAAACAAGTTAGACATCCTCTGCTTTGTTGTTGCAAGTTTTACGTGGCTGCTACGGGCTGAGCAAGAACCATTCTTACCTCGCATCAAAACCACAACGATAGTTTGTCAAGTTGGTGCTGTTTTAACCTTCGCAAGGACCGGGCGTAGCCACACTCGGTTCAACTAAAGTGAGAGAGACAGACACCGCGGTCACCTTTAAGCAACGAGTGCTCAAGCGGTGAAACCAGTCTCGCGTAAGCGACGCTGTAATGTCGGTCCGGCCGCTTCATCTCACAATACCGCCAACCAAAGTATGACATGCTGGTAAGCAGTATGACTTATATCGCCCACAACTCACTTGTGTTCTACTCGTGCATATGACATCAACGCATAAAACCTGGCTCGGATGCCACCGTTGGGGAACGAGTAATTTCAAAACTTTCCTACGCACACGCAAGATCATGGTGATGGCATAGCAACGAGAGGGAGAGTGTATGTCCACGCACCCTTGTAGACCGAAGCGAAGCGTTATAACAACGCTGTTGATGTAGTCGTGCGCCTTCACGATCCGACCGATCCAAGTACCGAACGCACGGAACCTCCGAGTTCAGCACACGCTCAGCTCGATGACGATCCCGGGCTCCGATCCAGCAAAGCGTCGGGATGAGTTCCGTCGACCTGACGGCGTGGTGACGATGATGATGCTCCACGGCGCAGGGCTTCGCCTAAGCTCCGCGACGATATGACCGAAGTGGAATATGGTGGAGGGGGCACCGACACGGCTAAGGAACGATCCGTAGATCAACTTGTGTGTCATGGGGTGCCCCTGCCCCGTGATATAAAGGAGCAAGGGGTGCGGCCAGCCCTAGGAGGAGGCGCGCGGAGGAGTCCTACTCCCACCGAGTAGGACTCCCCCTCTCCTAGTTGGATTAGGACTTGGGGAGGGAAGAGAAGGGGGCGCCCCCCCTTCCTTGTCCTATTCGGACTAGGGGGAGGCGCGTGGCCTGCCCTGGCCGCCCTCCTCTTCTCCCTCATGGCCCACTAAGGCCCATTAACCCCGGAGGGTTCCGTAACCCCGGTGTTCCGTAAAATCCGATTTCACCCGAACTATTCAAGTCCAAACATAGGCTTCCAATATATCAATCTTTATGTCTCGACCATTTCGAGACTCCTCGTCATGTCCGTGATCACATCCGGGACTCGAACAAACTTCGGTACATCAAAACTTATAAACTCATAATAAACTGTCATCGTAACGTTAAGCGTGCGGACCCTACGGGTTCGAGAACTATGTAGACATGACCTAGAACTATTCTCGGTCAATAACCAATAGCGGAACCTGGATGCCCATATTGGTTCCTACATATTCTTCGAAGATCTTTATCGGTCAAACCGCATAACGACATACGTTGTTCCCTTTGTCATTGGTATGTTACTTACCCGAGATTCGATCGTCGGTATCCAATACCTAGTTCAATCTCGCTATCGCAAGTCTCTTTACTCGTTCCGTAATACATCATCTCACAACTAACTTATTAGTTGCAATGCTTGCAAGGCTTATGTGATGTGTATTACCGAGAAGGCCTAGAGATACCTCTCCGACAATCGGAGTGACAAAACCTAATCTCGAAATACGCCAACCCAACATGTACCTTTGGAGACACCTGTAGTACTCCTTTATAATCACCCAGTTACGTTGTGACGTTTGGTAGCACCCAAAGTGTTCCTCCGGTAAACGGAGTTGCATAATCTCATAGTTACAGGAACATGTATAGGTCATGAAGAAAGCAATAGCAATATACTAAACGATCAAGTGCTAAGCTAACGGAATGGGTCATGTCAATCACATCATTCTCCTAATGATGTGATCCCATTAATCAAATAACAACACATGTCTATGGTTAGGAAACATAACCATCTTTGATTAATGAGCTAGTCAAGTAGAGGCATACTAGTGACTGTATGTTTGTCTATGTATTCACACATGTATTATGTTTCCGGTTAATACAATTCTAGCATGAATAATAAACATTTATCATGATATGAGGAAATAAATAATAACTTTATTATTGCCTCTAGGGCATATTTCCTTCAGAACAAACCAAACACACGATGCGATAGTAGCACTATTGGAAAAGTGCTTATAGGTGAACTCACATTAGTGACGGGCATAGTCTAGCGCTCGTCACTGATAATTTGAGAAATTACCACTGGCGGGTGAAAAACAATGCCCACCACCGCTAGTGTCTTACTAGTGGTGGGTGTCAGTTTGTGCCTGCCACTGGTAACAACTGCCCAGATTTGTCGTGGGATAAAATTTACAGTGACAGGCAGAAAAATATGCCCACCACTGATACTTGAGTTACCAGTGGCGGGCGACAATACATACACGCCATTGTTATTTTTGGTCTCGCGACAATTTTTTTCCAAAATTACCAGTGGCAGGCAATAATATGTGCCCGCCACTGATACTTGAGTTGCCAATGGCGGGTGACAATATCGTACCCCGCCACTGCTATTTTTGGTCTCGTGGCAAATATGTCCAAAAATACCAGTGGTGAGCCACAATACATGCCTGCCATCAGTAAGTGAAGTACTAGTGGTAGGCCCTGTTTTCTACCCTCCACTAATAACTTTTTCTGCCCGCCACTAGTAAAATTTCATGGTCAACCAACAATGTAGCACTCGATTCACATGTAAACTTGACATGTTCCCACTAGAAACCTAGTTTCTTCCTTAGAGATTCTCCGGTTTGTAAGCAGTCTACGTGAAAACTTTCACGAAACATTCTGAATTTTTTACCGATGCCTCTAGGGATCATGTCACGACTCCATGTGAAGTTCCATGATTTTCAGGTGTCGATTAAATTTTTGAGAATCAGAATAGTCGCACCACTTATAATACATAACATAAGAAGTTAGTTTACCACTTTTACCACTCTTACAATTAGGTTATGTGCTAAATAGCAATAGTGGAAAGTGGTAAGCGTGGGAAAGTCATAGAGTAGGTAATACATTATGTTACACAACAACAGAAAAAAAATGGACAAAGGCAGTGGCAAGCACAACGTAGGGATTGCCACCGGTACCTCTTGTGTTCTGATTGGCCAATCCAATCTCCCACGGATTGATGAGGTGGCTATCATCTAGCCATCCACACCCAACATGCACACACAGATCTTCACCGTCAATCCCTTCTCATATCTCTTCCTTATCTTCTCCCTTCTCCTCTCTCCCCCTTCTCCTCTATCTCACTTTTCTTCTCTCTGTGCTCTCTTGATCCCTTTGATCTGCTCGAGCTCTGGCATATCTCCTTCCGCGGACATCTACACGAGTTCGGCCGCGACCAGCGGCAGAGCACGGTGACGGATGCAGCAGGCGCGACAGATACAATCGACGTGGCGGCAGATGCAGTGGGGCGGCGGGTCTAGCGCGTGCGGCGATAGATCCAGCGGGCCGCAGTGGGGGATCCGGGGGTGGCGGATCAAGTGGACACACCGCTCGCGGCGGCGGATCTAGTCGGCTTGTGGCGGCGAAACCACCGGGAGTGTGTGCAGCGGTGGATCCAGCGGGCATGCACGCGAGGGTGGATCCAGTGTGCGTCGGGTGCACCGTTGTTGCGCCGCCGACTGGTGCATTCATTTTTTTATTCTAAAATTATACCAGTGGCGGGTGAATATTGACACCCGTCATTGGTAGTGTGTGTTGCTAGTGGTCATTACTAGGGGCGGGCGCTAGGTAATGCCCCCCACTGCTAGGTCTTCACCACTAGCGGGTGGGCACTCACCCCTAATACCATGTTGGTAGTGGCGGGAGGTCAGTGTCGGGCGGCCCTGAGACCCATGCTCGCCAGAGCTGGGCTTTTGGCGCCGCCATGGGTAGCCATTCATGCAATACTGTTGGACCATGTGCATGACTCAGACCTGCCTTGAATTTTTCAGACCATGGAACGAAACCCATTACTAAGTGTAAATACATTGCTGAGAATTAGGATTGCATAGATGAGAACATTCTAGAAGGTTAATGTGCGCTCATACTATCTACATATTTTTTATGGAAGGTCTAATAGTTCAAGCACTAGTAGAAAACATGGCTTTGGTTGAGGCGTGGGCAAGGGCATCAATCCCGGTTCACCCACGAACCGGGACCAAAGGGGGCATTAGTCCCGGTTCGCGAGGCCAGGGAGCCGGCAGGGCCTCGTGGGCCATTTGTCCCGGTTCGTCTGACCCCTTTGGCCCCGGTTCCAGACACGAACCGGGACCAATGAGCCTCGCTCCTGGCCCACAACCTTTAGTCCTGGTTGGTGGCCGGAATCGGGACCAAATGAGTCCTTTAGTCCCGGTTTTACCCACGAACCGGGACTAAAGAGAGGCCTATATATACCCCCGCCCATGCCCGCGAGCAGAGCCATCGCTCTGCTCTTTTGGCCGGCCGCGGGAGAGCTTTGTGGTGCTCTAGCTCACCTCCTATGCACATGAGGTGTTCGATGAAAAGCCCGAGCCACACTTAAGCTTTCTCCTCTTGAAGCTCCTTGTCCAAGCTCCATTTTTCTTAAGATTTGTCTAGGTTTGGTGGTCCGTCATGTCCCGTCCCCGTCCTCACCACCGTCGATCGCCCGCGCCGTTCTCATCGCCGGCACCACCGTGGTCACCTCTTGTTCTTATCTTCTTTCTAAAAAAAATTGCGAGAAAAATGGAGGCGGGGGAGGGGGGGCGATTTGCGGAAAAAATGGGCGGGAGAAATTTGCAACTCCCTCCGTGTCAAAATAAGTGTCGCGGTGGTTTTAGTTCAAGCAAGTAGAAAACAATCAGTTGAAAAAGCTAATCAGTTTTTTTTAAGAGCCAGGGCTAGCTAGATCCATCAGCATGAGAATATGTGTGAGAAGCTTTAGTCAGTCGACCGTAAAGTACGTATATACTCCCTCCGTCCCGAAATACTTGTCTGACGAATGGATGTATCCAGATGCATTTTATTTCTACATACATCCATTTCTATCCATTCTTGCGACAAGTAATTCTAGACGGAGGGAGTATTAAAAAGGTGCACGTACGCAAAAGAAATGAAGAGATGGAGAAGAAGAAGCTAGGGACGTACAGTTATATGCACGTACAAATATAGGCGAATAGAAAGTTGATGCAAGCACCAAATGATAGTGGAGACGAAGCTAGGGGCCTGTGCTCCTTCATGGTGTGCTGCACCACTTTCAGCATCCTGCCTCACCTTGTCCTGCTCTGCCCTTGCCTCACCAGCCGCGTACGTGGCGGAGTGTGAGAGCCAGCGCCCCGCACCTGAGTTCTCCCCGTTAGAAGACATGTTGCCAAAGCGTGATCAGGATGATGTCACGTGTTTTTGCAAGAGGAAGAAGACGACTTGTACATAGAGGAATATGCAAGGGATACAAGTGTTCTGCCACTGTAAAACTTATTGTTTCGTTCAGTCTCTGTTCGGATTTATACTCGAATTACTGAAAGGAAAAAAAATGCTACATTCGAGCACTCTAGCTTACCGGTCATGCCATCCCACAAAGCTTGACACGTGTGAGGTGTGCACGTCCTCCGTGATCACCGCGTCATGCCATCCAATGATCAGTTCGAATCTGCACCTAAGACCTAACTTGCTAACAAACCAACAGAAAAATGAGATCTTCTATTGTATCTGCTTGCAACCTTCTATTGTCTTTCATGTTTGATACAGGCAATGGTTGATAACAATGTGATATCTTTGTTTAATAATTTAAAGATCTTGTAGCTCATGATCGAAGAAGCAGTGAGGTTCTGAAGCAAAATCATGTCATTGACATCATTAAATGCTTTCCGTACTTACACAGGATTCACATACTTGTCAGTTGGAAATTAAGTGTCTTGAGTATTTTTTTTCTATCACCTTAGGTTTTACTCTCTATTCATCCCTATGTTGAGTTCTACTCAAAAAAAAAAATTATTTGTCATATCTGGCTTCGTTTTCAGCCACCAATGAACCATGATCCAACCAAATTAAACGCCAATCCAGTTGATAGTACTGTTTTGAGTGCATTAACAAATATCTCTAGCAAATAGTAGTGAGAAAGTATTCAATGGAGCTTCATGTCCATTCTAGCTGGCACATAAGATGGACTTCTAAGGAATCTAAGCCTATGGATGATATGAACAGACTTTCTCCAAATGCTCGGGTTCATTTTGAGGGATCAGAGAGAGCAGAATATATTGCATATTTGTTTGTTTCGACAATATTGACACAAGATATAATGGATATGCATATAGTTGAGTCAACCCGAGTCACTCGAACATAACTTATGTGTTGAAGCCACTTCTTGGCTCCTGCTATCTTGTGTGTTGAGGCCACTTCTTGGATCCTGCCACAGAAAAGATGCAGTAAACATGTAATGAATACTACCGATAGTGAAATGTTTGTACAGGAATCCAAACCAGCGAAAAAGATAAACATATACTTACAAAATGTGCAACAGTCATCGAACTGGAAACAGTTGTGAAAGATAATGGCATGCTCATATGCAAAAGAGATACATTAATATTGTTAACAGCTTCCCTCTCTCTACCTTTGACTGTAAAGTTCTTTTTAAACAGGCAAAAGACTTGCAATTTTGATTAATTAAGAAAAGAGTAAGAATTACCTGTTAATTTTCAGCAAACAGGGCGGAAAACAGAACTGTAAAGGTTAGAGTTCAGCATTGGTTCGTTATGAATCGGACGAAAATATAGCCATGGTCTTTGTTGTCTGGTTAGGGAATATGATCCAAGGGAAAAGGATGCTATCATGTATTGGCAATGACATTTCTGTCACAAAGATATGTTCCTCTTAGTGATCCTCCAGTCTCGATTTACAAAGAGTAGGCAGCTTATGGACCTTCCAAATACAAACACTGCAGTGATTTTTGAGCAAAAGTATGGCTTACACCTCGAACATGACACATGGTATCTCTCGAGAAAGGCGAGGAAGAAAGAGCATACTGCTCTGTATTGAAGCCACCTCTTAGCTCCTGTTATCGCGCGTGTTTAATGGATACTGCTACAGAACCAACACAATAAAATGAAATGGGAAGTACCAATAATTTTCCTCTTGGTGATCCTTAGGTGCCCAAACGGATGTAGAATTATCGCGGATCTATGAATCTATAGAGTAATGAGCAAGTCATACCTTGAAGGCGCAACTTTTAAGGCACAGCAGTCGTGGACGTGGTCCTTGAAGGCGCAACGGTTGTGGACATTAGTGAATAGGAGGAACGGCGATGGGCGGCCACGCACGTTCGGCACAGGGGCGGCCAGGATTGAGGCGTTGGTGGTAGCTTCTAGGGCATACGACAATCTTGACGCTGGATCTGGTACTTAGATCTGCTGCTCCGTGTAATTAACATGTGAAAGTGGAGTCCTGTAGCATTCAATGGCTTTTCTGGTTCCTCGCCTTTGTTCAGAAGATCGATGCCGGTTCTTTGTCTACGTGTGCATGAGGCGTACTCGATTTTCTCATTTGTTAGCCATGTGGTTGTTAGGGCCACGTGGAGAGAAATTGTTGATACGAGCACTAGTGCAGATTGGGTCACCGCACATGATTAAAAAAAACCTGTTGCAAACATAGTTTCGAACCATAGCACACGATAGAGAACAACCAACCGTGTGCGATAGGTCGACCTATGAAGATATTTTTTTTCCAAAGGGGTGAGGGTGACGAGATGTCACCCAAAGTCCACTGTCAAAAGGATATATCACGAACAGAGTAGTTCGTGATGATGCAGTGCAGCCAGCGGCCCTCCAGGCTTGGGTGCTCTTAGTGTGCTCAAACATCCTCGCATTATGCTCCTTCTATGTTCTCCAATGGATTAGGATAGTGATCGTATCCAAGTTGTGCCGCATATTCTTTGGAGGGAGGTTTTTGGCCTTAAGATACCAATTCTCAGTATCAGTGGAGTCCATATCTTGCATATATAGGGAAGTCCGTGGTCGTCCATTCATGGAAACACTGCCAGACCTGGTGGGTGAAGAGGCAGTGCATGAACATGAGAGTGCACGTCTTGGGGACACCAAGGCAGCAAGGCTGACCGGGAAGGATGAGTTGCTCGGAAAGCCAGTTGTCGGGGGTGAGTTGCAGCGGTTGTGAACAACTAGGCACATGAAGAACTTAAACCTAGCAGTTTCCTTCAACTGACTTGCAGATCGCATTAACAAAGGACTGGCCGCAAAGAAGAGGAGACAAGCACCATTGACTATCATGTGGACGCGCTAGTGAGAGAGAACGAACGGTCTCTTGAGAAAGGTCCCGAACTCTCAAGAATTGCACAACAAAATCCCACCTGAGATATCTCTGACTAAGGCGGCATTTTCGACAGCTGCCGCCAAGCCACAAGACAAGAGTCACATACAAAGGAGAAGAGAGTCGGTGCAACATCGGTGATAGAGCGCTCATCCTTAAGCGAGAATTTGGATCCAGTCCCGTTCCTGAAACATATGTAGAATTATAGATCTAAAAAATGATAAGAAAATAGGCAGTTTTTTGATTAAATTAATCCATGAATAAATTATGAGCATGACATGAACAGCATTGATAACATACTGATTACGATCTAACAAAGCATGTACTACGCATATAGTAGAAACATCTACGCATATCGCTAGTACAACTACAACAGAAAGAAACACGAGAGGGATAAGCGATGTATACCCTCCAATCGGCCATGCGGTGACGGTGGCGGTGACAGCAGCCGCGGCATCCTCGGCGGCCTTCTTGTCGGCCTCGGCCTTCTCAGCGGCGGCACGGTCGGCGTCGGTCGACATGGTGATAACGAAGGTGGTGCGGACGTAGATGAACAGAAGCGAGCAGTCGCGTAGTCGCTACCCAAAAACCTAATCGCCCCTCTCCCCGTACAGGATCCGGAGAGGCGTGGTTTCGGTCGAGGGGTAGCCAGGATTGAACAGTGGATCTTTGGCTGCTTCTCACTTGTGTGTTGTCTTAGTTGATGTAACACGTGAGTTAGACAGAGCCCTTCTGTAGCGTTTCAGGGATGCAGGTCCTTGCTTTGTCAAAACTTGGTTTGTGTAGCCTGTGTTTGGGCCACCAGCATGGCGTTTCCTTGTTGGTTAGCATGTGCACGTTCCCTTTGTCTTGTCCAAGCTCCCTACGGTCATTAATGAACCCTTGGCTATAGCAAACATAATGCATGAGCCTAGACGCTCAACTAAGTATTATTTTCCTCGATGTCATTTCAGCGCAATTAAATGTCCGATATGATTCAAAAAATAGGACGGTCTTCATGAAGATCTGTCTTGTTTCCGGAATATAGGTAAAGAAAATCAATAGCGGTAGGATCAGGACACAAGTGATCTCCCGAGAAGGCAAGGAAGAACACCGCGCTTGTTTTTAAATATCATTTTTCCAAAGTGCAAATATTTTTGAATTTATTTGTGAACACACATACACATTTATACTACATTTGTGAACACACATACACATTTAAAATGAAATTTAACATGTTCTTGCGGTATACATATATGTTTCCATGGAATTTTTTTCAGATTTTCTGAAACTTCTAAATATGCTTTTTGATATTTTCAAAATACCAAGCTCCGTGGAGCTCGGCCTCCAAAAATCCACACACGAACATACCGCCGTTTGTTGAAGCTACTTATTCGTCCAAATTCTCAGCAAAATCGCTACTTGGCGAAAATGATAGTGCTATAGGAGTGCGACAGCCGCAGATGACAAGGTTGAATCAAATTTTAAGAGCCAACCAACAAGAGATGGGCATGCAAAGGTACCAAATGCTTGGAGCACAACAAGCTCATGTCACCAAGATGCAGCCTTGGTCAGAGTATCTCCAACAGCCACGCCAAAAGACGCGTACACGTGGTAAACTAGCATTTTAGCGCGCGGGACGTTTTCGCGCGGTCTAGTGGAGGCGGGAAACGACGGCGCGCGCAGGGGAGAAAGCGGGCGGTCGCACGCTAGATTTGGCGCACCACTGCCGACGCGCCTATAAATTGCGGCGCTCGCCACGCGGCCTCACATCGCTATCCACACTGCCACGCGCGCTGTCCCTGCTTCCTCTGCCGCTTATTCGCCCCGCCACCGACGCGCCACCACCGCGCCACCATGCCGCCGTGCCGCCGGGGATCTTCGGGCTACCGCGGCGTCCGCAAGCGCCCCTCCAGTGCCTTCTACGTGGAGATTCGGTCCGGCGACGTCCGCCTCGGCCTCGCCACGTTCGAGACCGCCCACGAGGCCGCCCGCACGTACGACGCGGTTGCGTGTCGCCTCCAGAGGCCTCGCGCGCAGAAGAACTTCCACGACGTCCACATGTGCAAGCAGGCACAGGCCGTCGCCCCTCCGCCTCATCTTATAACAGAACCGGACTGGGAGGATCACTGCCGGCGGCAGCGCCGCCTCCTCATCGCCGAGCAGGACGAGCGCGCCATGGCGGAGTAGCGCCGGCGCTATACGCAGGACGTCACCGCCGAGAACACCTTCTGGGCGGAGAGGACGGCAAGGCGCCGCGCGGAGCGGGCGGAAGGCACTGGCCATATCGCAGATCGATCTCATGAACGCGGGTAGGGGGTCGTTCTTTGGCTCAGACGATGAACGTTGGGAAGACGCGTGGCTCGACACCTCAGACAACACTAGCGAGAATGATGACTCGGAGTAGGTTCTAGTTGCACCGTAGTTTTTATCTAGTTGCACCGTACTATCTATGCGCCTGTTACTTTCGGCAAATGATGAATTAATGGTTTTCTTGAATCCTTTGACACTAGACAACGTGACATATAGAAGGGTAGATGAGATCAGGAAAAATATGGACCATTTTATGCACATCCAGAATGGCGCCATCTTATTAAATCCCTTAAAGGTTAAGAGAATCTGAGCAGTCAAGGATCGAAACTAGGGTAGAGGGTCAAGGGTCACCGAGGGGATGAGGGTCGAGGGTCGAGGATCGCCGAGGACTCGACAGGGGGACATCGATCAACCCCCTCTCGCTTGACCAACTCTCGAGGACACCCAAACCATAGAAAAAACGTTATCAATCTCGTACCCCCTCCCGGGCCTACCTGACAAACTCTCTCAAGATTTATAAGAGATTTATCAAGAATGCCCCCATTATGGATGTGCATAATTAAGTTGATCCCTATTTTTTCTGATCTCATCTACCATTCTATATGTGCACGTTCTCTTGTGTCATAGTATTGAATCCTTTGACACTAGACAACGTGACATATAGAAGGGTAGATGAGATCAGGAAAAATAGGGACCATTTTTTCTGCACATCCAGAATGGCGCCATGTTGTTAAATCCCTTGTTTGACATTCATGAGAGAGGCGGTCCGGGCCAGACCCTAGAAGTGTTGCCGAGGCCACACCAAACCCTAGAAGCATCGAGGCCACCCAAATTTACCAACTTAAAAGAGCGTTGTCGAGGCCACCCCAAACCCTAGAAGTGTTGTGATTAGCTAGCTAGGTCTATGTTTGCCACTATTAATATATCCATCTCTCATGTTTGTATATTAATTGCCATGTTGTAATATTTGTAGAAACTATGGATCAACAAAGAGACTTCGAACAAGAAAAGATATTGGGGGACATAATCTGCGACGGAGGTGATCGAACGAAATCGATGGTCTGGAAGGAGAGGAAGCAGGCTACGGTGATCGAACAATGGAGAAGGAAAGTCATGATCATGATCGCTCCGGCGACCATGATGACGGCTCCGGTGACCGAACGGAGTCGGGATCAGCTGTTGCAAAGTCCTGTATTGACTAGCTAATTGATGCATTAATTGTTTTGGTATGTACGTATATTAACTCTTCTTCTTTTATAGCCCTCCGGATCGAGCCAAACTTCGGTAACGAGACGAGGCCCGAAGAAAAGGTTGCGCCAGGATGAAAGGTTCACGATCACAGAAATCGCGGGCGATGGCCAACCGGTAGAACCCTTCCGGACCAAGGAAGCATTTTCTGCTCAGTGCAGGGTTCTTGTTAGGGACATGATCCCGATCAGCATCCACCAATGGTATAAGCCTAAGAACGAAGACCCTCAAGTTTCTTATGTCGAAGATAGATGATCTTTGGACCGCGCTGAAGGAAAATTTCACCCTACCGGCAGAGGAGGATCCGAATAAGAGCATCTCCAAAGGGCGCTGAATGCGCCGCGTGAAAAAAACTGGTTTGCCGCGCGCCCATTGCCTGGTTTGGCGCGGCGCGCAGCGCTGGCTCCAGCAGCTGCGCTAAAATGCAGCGCGCAAAAAATGCAGCGCGCCCGCTCACAACATTTTTTTATTTTAGATAAATCGGAAGCATAGATAAATAAAAACTAGATAGATTGCATAAATAAAAAACGATACAAAGGTATTTTACATCGGTGCAACTAGATAGATAGTTCGAAAGCATAGATAAAACTACGGTGCAACTAGATAGAAACTACTCCAAGTCGCTACCATCATCACCATCATCATCCTCGTCGGTGTCGTCCGAGGTATCGAGTCATATGTCCAACCAACGATCATCGTCTTCCGTGAAGAACGACCTCCCACCTGCTGCAACGATATCCGACTGCGCATTCGCCAATGCCTTCCGTCGACGCCTGTCCAACCGCTCCTCGCGGTGCCTTCGCGTGTCCTCCTCGCGGCGCCTTAGACTTGCTCGTAGGCGACGTCCTCCGGGTGGTGCCGGCGCCACTCCGCCTTGACCCGCTCATCCTCCTGGGCGACGAGGAGGCGGCGCTGCGGCTCAGCGTGCTCCGCACGGTCTTGTGCCGTGTTAAGACGAGGCGGCGGGGCGACGTCTAGCGCCTGCTGGAGCGTGTAGACGTCCTGGAAATTCATCTGCCCGCGCGGCCTGCCTAGGCGCCACGCCGCCGCGCCGTCCCGTAGGTGCCGAGGCCGAGCCGGAGATCGCCGGAGCGTATCTCGGAGTAGTACCCGCCGTTGGGGCGCAGGCGGACGCCGCGGTAGCCCGACGCTTCTCGGCGGCGCGGCGGCATGGTGGCGCTTCGGTGGCGGGGCACTGGAGCGGTGGAGGGGCGCGTGGCGGAGGAAGAGGAAGAGGAGTCGTGAAAAAGGCGCGTGGCGAGTGCCGCATTTTATAGGCGCGCCGGAAGCAGTGCGCCAAAAATGGCGCGCGAGCTGCCGCCTTTTCGCGCGCGCGCGCAAGCGGTTCCTGCACGCGCGAGTTTCCCGCCACCGCTGGAGCGCGGCAAAACGTCCCGCGCGCGTCCTTTTGCACGGCCGATGGAGATGCTCTAAGCCAGTTATAGAGCCATTGGTCAAGGTTGATGCTCTCAGAAGATGGCAGATCTATTCAGGAGGTGGAAGAATGGGTTGAAATCAACGTATGTCGACAAAAAAAAAGACTCCGGAATTCACCGGCCGATTTGTGGCCCACAAGACATCGGAGAAGAGTAAGAAGATGTCAGCAACAAACAAGATAAATGCTGCAAAGAAGGAGCATCACCATCGCACGGGGTCATGTGGCTACCTCAAAGCCCGGCCGTTGTGGGAAAGGCTGAGAGTGACCTGATTGCTAAAGGGGTCGAACCAGAGACATTGAACTGGCCAGACCGTTCAAGGACTTGGTTCTTCGGGGTTGGAGGAACTTTGTACCCTAAAACAGGGAAGTGCTATTGGACAGACGAGCAACTTGCAACACCCATCATGCAGCTTCAGGCAGCAATCAAGGCAGCGCGGGAAGGGATGTTCGTTCCTGACAGAGAGAACGACGAGCTCACACAGGCCCTCGGGAATCCTAAGCACCCTGGACGAACACGAGGCACGCCAGGCTCCGTTGCGTGGAAGGTTGGGATTTCCAACGCAGGCGGTTAAAAACCCAAGAGGGGAGGAGGGAAGTGGAGCTGAGCGAACTGCAGAAGCTTCAGGCAAGGGTACGAAAGCTAGAGGAACGACAAGCTGTTGAGAACCAGCGAGATCCTGCCCAAGCTACTCCAGAAGCTACCCCGTCATCTCAGCGGAGAAGCAGTGTGGCTTCCACCGAGCTCGTTCAGCAGCTTGACTTCACGGGTCCTAGCTACCCCGTGGATGCTATCACGGAGTCACACCAGTGTCAGCTTATGATGCAATGGCAGAACCTCAAAGTCAAGGCGGCTGTCGGCTCTGTGTTCCCTCCTGAACCCGACGCAACTTTTCACTGCCTTCCGATTTCACAAGGCTATGTTGTTGTGATGGTGGATGAAATAACGGAGGGATTTGAGGAGCTCCAGCTTGACCACCCTACAGGTGAAGGGTAGACTCAGCTGGGTCTTGCTCTGGAGACACCATGTCTATGGCGGAAGGAGCACATCAAGCTTCTGAACTTCACGCCTCCGCCTCCTCCTCCTCCTCCTCCGGCGAGTCAGCTGGGCACTCTGCCTCCTCCGCCTCCTCCTCCTCCAGTGAGTGATCAGGGCACTCCGCCTCCTGCTCCGGCGCGTGAGGGTGGCAGTACTCCGCCTCCTTCTCCGCCTGCTCCGGCGCGTCCGAGCAGCCCGCCTCCTCCTTCACCTCGTCGGCGACGGCGTAACACAGACGCCGCCGCTCCGGCTGCTCCGGTGCGTCATAGCACTCCGCCTCCTTCTTCTCCGCCTCGTAAGCAACAAAAGAAGACAACTGCAGCCGCTCCGGCTGCTCTGGCATCTAGCAGTACAACCAGAGGCAGGAGGCAATACAGATTCGGTCCATCTCTCAAGCCTGTAGAGAAGTTACCGTATGAGATGACCGTGGAGGAAAACGAGCAGGTTGTTCAAGCCCAAGTGAAGGACTTCTTTGAAATGAAAAGAGCTATGAAACATCCACCTCCGGAGGAGAAGATAGATCCGGTGAAAACGAAGCGCACTTTGGATGCCCTGAACCGAGCACCACCGCCTCCGCCGCAAACCAACTATGAGCGCATTATTGAAAGGACATATATAAGGAAGCGGAGCGGTCGGGAAGTACTTGCAGTGATCGAAGGTTAGCAGAACGAAGAAGTGGGAAAAAATTCCTAGCTCGGCAAACAAGCGAACCGATCATGCCCCCCGCTCAAGGTGTCTAGCGATTTCGTCGCTAATCATCCGAGGATGATGCCCGGTACCAATCCTAGAAATTACCTGCCCGATGATGCAGATACAATGGAGGTGGACGAATTCAAATACCAGCACGGGAAGCCTCTCATCAAACATGGTCATCCTCCTCTAACAATGATGATGTGAATAATCCATGATTGGTACATGGACATCTGCAGCAAGTCTGGGAAGGATACTTTGACGCTGAGAGTTGAAGAGGAGCATGACTTCATTGGAATTGATCTGTTGTCTATTTCATATGAGGAGTTCTTCCAGTTTTCAATCAAAAGGCCCTCGATAAAATAATCGTCAGTTGCTACTTTCTGTAAGTACTACTTCTGTAATTAAGTCTCTATATATAGCTCAGCTCTTTCATTGCATGTATATATAATTATCCTCACTATATTATGCAGATTGAAGATCACCAAATGCAAGAAAAGACAAATTGGTGATATTGGGTTCATTAACAAAAATCTCATAGATGAATGGAATATTAAACATGATGCCAAATGAACCGAGGCCAACTTGCTACGATCGTTACTTCGAAATCAAAACAAAGCTATAATACTCTTTCATTACGAATTCAAGTGAGTGTTACTGTCTTGTGCATATTCGGTTTTCCTTATTACTCGAGGTTATAGTAATGCAATTGATGAGTTATGCATGCGTGCGCAGCTTCCACTTTATTCTGCTAGAGATTAATCTTGAGCAGGGACTAGTAACCGTCATAGACTCAAGACGAAAAGATCCCGAGGAGTATGCGGCCATGACTAAAATGCTCTAGAAGTAAGTTCAATCGATCATTATCGCAGCATATCGGCAACTTTGTTCATTTTCTGATATCAAGTACTCCCTCTGTAAACCAATATAAGAGCTTTTAGATCACTAAAGTAATGATCTAAACACTCTTATATTAGTTTACGGAGGGAGTAATTGTTTTCTTTGTTTGGCAGTTTGGAAAAAGTTCACCGCAGAAGCTCCGGGACTGCCGGGGGAGCTGCGATTTAAACACCCAAAAGTAAATAAACTAGCTAGTTCCACGCATCTCCCATGTAATTATTGTGAATACTACATTTGCGAGTTCATCCGCCACACGACCTGTGAGCGGGGCTACTCTAAAAAACAATATGAAGTGCGTAAGCAATAATATTCACAATTTTGTTTTATTACCGTCATTTGTGTTGAGTTTCATTCATATATATGTATTGATCCCCTTCTTCAAATTAGATGTTTTAGATGCGGGATGAACTCCTACCACAAGATCGCATATGAGCAATTCAAGAGGAATTGGCGGGATTCTTTCTAGACCACGTCATCGATAAAGACGGAGAATACCATGTGGAACTTGAGTTCAGATGTTAGGGGATTGTAAGAGATCTTAAATTGTATATATGTAGCCAGTAGCATTGGATAGTTATACGAAAACTTGTTGTTCGACCAATCTCTCGGAGAAGGAGAGGTCGATCACTTCTCTCTGTATATGTTCATGACGATCTTCTGTACTTAGTGATTTCCTTCATTTGCTTACTAGCTAGCTAGCGTGTCGAGTCCTCTCTATACATATAGTACGTCGCGTCGACCAAGCACGAAGATAAGAGAGGACACTTCTCTCTATTAGCTAGCTAACACAATATATGAAACCCCTAAATTAACCCTAGAAAACCCCCAACCCCAACCCACCCACCCCTTTTAAAAAAATCAAAAACCCCAGCCCCTGAACTGCTGACGCGTTGATGCCTTTTGGTCCCGTTTGGTGCTATCAACCAGGACAAAAAGGCCCCCTTCCTGGGCAAGCCGCAGCAGCCACGTGGAGACCCATCTACCCCGGTTCGTAGGCAAACCGGGACTAAAGGTATTGGGCTTTAGTACCGACCTTTAGTCCCGGTTCGGGAACCGGGACAAATGGGCCTTATGTACTGGGACAAATGGGCCTTTTTCTACTAGTGCAAGGAAGGAAGAACATATCGTTGTGTGTTGAATCTGCTTCTTAGCTCCTGCTATCTTGTGAGTTGAAGCTCCAGTTACAGCAACAAGACAATAAAATATAATGGAAAATACCAAGTAGTTTTCTTCTTAGAGATACTCCGGTGTCCGAATTGTCGAACATCGAGCATCTTACGGATTCCAAATACCGAGGCTGCAGTAATTTTGTAGCAAAAGTATGGTTTATAACTCGATCAGGAGACAAGTTATCTCTGGAGAGGTTCTGGCAATCCAGCTTCCACTGAGGATGGCTCGCGACCCACCTACCACCCACCCCCTCGCCTCATCTACCGCGAATAATGGCGCCGAAATCACCGCCATTAATGGCCGTGCGGGCCTATCTAGTCCCCCGCCTCCCCTCGCCACATCGTCTCCCTCCCCTGGCGGCTGCTCCCTGTCAGATTCCACGGGCCAGTTGAGCGAGAGAGATGGTGGGGGGCTCTCGGAGGAGTTCAAGGGCGCGGCGGATGCGTCCCAACCACCAGGTGGCGGCGCCGATGGCGCCTCTGCTCCAGGTGCCGGTGTCGCAGCTGTCGGTGACTGAGCGGGGATCGCCAGAGGCACATGCGGAGATGATCCACGTGGTGGGGGAGCGATTCCCGAACCGCGACAACTGGTCGGCGATCTTCATCGAGGTCCTCCAATACGCGACGTTCGAGGAGCGTGCGCGGTTCGCCGGCGACGATGGGGGGATGGACTACGAGCTCATTTTCTGGGCCATTCAGGAGGCGGAGTCAGGGGATCCAAGGCAAGCGGCGCGATGGGCGAGGTTCAGGACAAGGAATCCGTCGCGGCTCAACATCCGGCCGCCGTCGGTGGTGCATATCGCCAATATCCCGCCGGAATTCCTGCCGCCGGGGACTGTCCTGCCACGGGTCCCCTGATTCGCGGGAGCCCGGCGTGCACGCACCGCAGGGCCGCTCCAACCTGCGGGTGCGGTGTGGGAGGAGCGAGGCGCGCTTCCTCAACCTTCCACCATGGCCGGGCGACCGCGGGGAGATTCCACATCTCCCTGACAAGGTGAGGAAATTCAGACCCAATTTGCATGCTCGTTTGAGATCTGGTTGTGACTTGGGTAGTGAATTGAATGTTAAGGAAAATAGGGTTGTCCCTTGTGAGAAATTATGTGAATCCATTCCTAGTTCCCCTAAATCAGTGAGAGATTTTTGTGAATCTGTGACTCCGGCGAACCAGTCCGCCGCCGACGAGCTCGCTTGTGCGGGAGGGGCGGGCTGGGCTTCGAATCCGGTGGTCCCACTAATGAGCCGATCCCTCAACCACTGCCGTTGATTTCAAGGCGTGTTGTTGGGAAGAAAGCGGCCCGTAAAAGTACGCGTTCTAACTCTGCTAGCGGGGACAGAGAGGAGGTGGCGGAGTTTTATGGCCAGCTCTGGGTGGTTCCTCCCCAGCCGCCGCCAGCGCCTACATATAGACAGGCAGTCGCCTCCAAACCCTAGTTCCGCAATTCCCAAATTGTTTTGGGTTAGGAAGGATCTGTTTAGGGCTAGAAACTTCTCCGCTCAAGATTGTTTCCTGATTCGGGCAGTGAGCAGATTTGATCCAACCCCTACTAGCTTTAAAATTTCCACTGAGAAACTAGGTTTTCCTAGATCTTTTGTTGAAGTGGTTAAGGGAGGGATGGAACGGGGGCAGGGAGGGCAGCGGCAACGGTGTCCACCACCGGGGAAGAAGCCTGCACCGTCGGATGGGAAGGCTGCGGCCCCGCCGGCCGGTGCTGCTACAATGGCAGGTGCTGTCAAGCAGGGGCAGCAACCTCCCAAGCAGGCGGCGCGGGTGGTCCAACAACAGCAAGTGGCCGATGCCACAGCCCAGGCTCCACCTCCTCCTCCTCCTGCTGCAACAGTCCAAGCGTTGGATCCAAGGTACAAGGACATGACCTGCTTTAACTGCAGTTGGCCGGGGCACTATGTGGGGAACTGCATTGAACCGAAGAAATGTTTTATCTGCGCGGGAGGCCATAATGTCAATAACTGTGCTGCCTGGGCGAAACCACATCCTACAGCGACATACTTTGGCAGCACAGCGGCTGGTCTGGGATTTTACCACATTGAGGTTCCTACTGCGTCAGAGCTAAGTTGGCTTAATTACAAGAATTGTGCAGTTCTCAAAGTTGTTAAGCGTGAGGTTTCTGCCTCGGAGTTACTGATTCAGCTTAATGGGATTTTCTGTAAAAACAAAGAGTGGCCTTGGCAGATTAGGGATTTGGGAGAGAAGAAATTCTTGCTGAGATTTCCACCTTGGAAGAATGTGGATGACCTGATTGAGTTTCCTGCTTTTGAGCTCCCAATTGATGGTGTTTCTGTCAAGATCTGTGAATGGGTGGGAATGTTAGATGAGTTTGGAGGACTCACTGAGGCATGGGTTCAGATTGAGGGGATTCCTCCAAAGTGGTGTGCTTGGAAAGTATTTGCACAGATTACAGCTTGCTTTGGGATACTGGTAGATGTGGATTGGAATGGAATATTCAAGAGTTTTTATGAGAAAATCAGAGTGAAAGTGGCTTGCAGAGATCCCAGGAAAATTCCTTTTGAAAGGCTAGTAGAAATGAAGAGGAAGCTATACATTTTGTTCTTCACTATTGAGGGCTTTGAGCAAATAGGGGAGGACTCTGATGGAGATGATCTGGACCCAGATGTGGATAATATGGAGAAAGAGGAGGAAGATGACAATGAAAACTTGTCAGACAAGGATAAAGCTAAAGAAGAAGATATGGGGGAACCTATTGATGAACTAGATCAGGCTAATTTTCCTTCCAAGAACAATCTGGCTGCAAGCTCTAGTCAGACAAAAACACAGAGAACTGCTTCTGCAGTGGAGTTTCACCCTCCCGACATGATGGACACAATTCATGAAGATTTTGTTGGGGAAATCAGGAACAGAACACCAGAGAAGAAGAAAAAAGCAGATAATGAAGAATCCACTCATGCAAGGGCTTTTCCTTCTGGAAGATCTGATCCCTTGTCAGCACACATGGCCTATTGCTCTGCACAATTAAGTAAGTTTGAAGTGGTTGAAACTAATGAGGAGGAGGAACTGGTGGATGAGATGCAGTGTTTACTTGATGATTTGGCCTTGGCAATGGGATCTGTCAAAAGATCACTGTTGGAAACCTTGGAGAGTGTGGAATCAGTCCAGAAGAAAAAACCAAGCGTCAAGAATTCTCCTGTCTGGGGCCCAGTTCTCACAAGCAAACCCAATACTAGGAACCATGGAGACGTTAAGATCATGGACAAGGCAGCTGCGTACATGAAAAGGAAGAATCTGGAAATTCCCACTACCTTCAAAGGTAAATCATTTGTTGTCCTTGACCCTGATGTTCTTATTTCTAACACTAGTAAGGTTGATCTATGCATTGGGAGTAACACTGACGATCAAGTAGCTATTATTATGGATATGATAGATGAGGAGAAAAATTGTTGCCTTAAGTTTGCTGATGATAACCCGGAGATTGTTCTCCCGGAGAACCTCGATTTAGAAACAGGGAGGGATGAGATTGATACTACTAACAGTGACCTTCACATTAATGGGTCGGATGGCACTGCTGAACCATTAATGGAAAGCCCTGTCCTGAACACGAAAAAAAGCCTTGTGGCTTGTCGCACCCATTTAAAGTTAAATGATTGGAGCATTTTGGAATATTCGGGGAATGGGCCAAACTGGAAAAAATCAGTGCCTAGGTGACTTTATTAGTAATAATCATCTGGATTTTGTGTGTTTCTTTGAGACCAAGAAAGAAAATATTGATAAAAGTGTGCTTAGATTTATATCTGGCAAGGAGGAATTTGTTTGGCATTTTCTACCGGCGGTGAATACGGCTGGAGGGATCCTTTTGGGTCTCAGGAGTGATTTATTTGAGGTGATAGGCTTTATTAATAAAGAGTTTTGTGTTGTGGCTACTGTTAAAAACAAATGTGATGGTTTTATTTGGCATTTAGTGGCTGTTTATGGTACTTCTTACAATGATAGGAAATTGGAGTTTATTGCTGAACTCCATAATACTATGGATACTCTCACCTATCCAGTTTTGGTGGGAGGGGATTTCAATTTGGTCAGCTCGGCTGACGATAAGAATAATGGGGTTATTAATAACCAGTTTTCCTACTTGTTTAATGATTGGATTAATAAATGGTCCCTTATGGAGATCAAGAGCGCGAATAGGAAATTTACTTGGAGTAACAACCAGAATAATCCTATCTTCGCCACGATAGACAGGATTTTTTCTTCGGGTTCTTGGGATACCAAATTTCCTTTGTCCGTGGTGACAGCTATCCCACGTGTTGGGAGTGATCATACCCCCCTCCTCATTGACACTGGTGCTCGGAGAGTTACCTCCCCCAAGATTTTTCGGTTTGAAAAGTGGTGGCTTGACAAACCTGACTTCAAAGACTTAGTGCGCAATATCTGGAACACCCCAGTTCCTGGCGAGTCGGCCATGGATATCTGGATGAATAAGAGAAAATTATTTACGAAAAAAGTTAAAGGGTGGAGTATTAATATAGAAGCAGGTATTAAGAAGAGGAAGAGAGAGCTTCTGCTCGAATTTGATATTCTGGATGTTTTTTCGGAGAGGAATCAAATCAATGACGTGGACAGGCGTAGGATGGAGGAGATTAAAAATGAACTTAATAGCATTTGGGGTAAGGAAGAAACTGCTTTCTGGTAGCGTTCTAGAGATCGTAAGATTGTTGATGGCGACAAGAACAATGCCTATTTTCAAGCGTTAGCTAATCATAGGCATAGAAAGAATCACCTATCTGAACTCAATGGGGACGATGGTCCTGTTTACAGTACCAAAGAAATGCTAGAAGTAGCTACTACCTTTTATAAAAACCTATTTGGGGCTGAAAAAAAACCACATGTTCATCTTGGGCCTTCCTTTTGGGAGGAAGGTGATCTGGTTACCGAAGAGGAGAACGATCGTCTCCAAAGTAACTTCTCCGAGGAGGAGATCAAAGAAGCCATCTTTGGGTCATATGCACATGGTGCGCCTGGACCAGATGGACTGTCATTTCTTTTTTATCAAACCTTTTGGGACGTGATCAAAGCTGATTTTATGGCTATGGTGAGAGACTTTGAAGAAGGCAAACTAGATTTGCAGAGGTTGAATTTTGCTTTAATTGTACTTATTCCTAAAGAGCCTGACGCCAAGGATTTAAAGAAATTTAGACCAATCAGTTTGAGCAACTGTGGTATTAAAATCTTTTCTAAGGCCATGACCAATAGGGTCTCCCCTATCGGTCGTAGATTAATCTCTTCGAACCAAACAGCATTTATTAAAGGGAGATATATTTTAGAAAGTGTTGTCATGGCTCATGAGGTGATTCATGAGGTCAAAAAATCTGGTGCTCAAGGTTTAGTGCTTAAACTTGATTATGAGAAAGCTTATGACAGGGTTAGCTGGGATTTCTTGTTTGATATGTTACATTCTAGGGGTTTTTGCCCCAAGTGGATTAATTGGATTAAAAGTACCTTGATTAACAGTACTTTTGCTGTGAGGATTAATGACACTAATGGGAACTATTTTGTGGGTGGGAAAGGACTTAAACAAGGGGATCCCCACTCCCCCTTGTTGTTTAACTTAGTAGCTGATGTGTTTACAAAAATGCTCAAAAAAGCAGCCTCCCAAAACCTAATTTCTGGGCTTCTGCCCAATATCATCCCAGGGGGTGTGGTTAGTTTGCAATACGCAGATGACACTATCCTTTTTCTGGAAAATTCGATTCATAAAGCTAGGAACTTTAAATGGTTTTTATCATGTTTTGAATCTCTGTCGGGGATGAGAATTAACTTTCACAAAAGTGACTTAATGACCATCAATATTGATGAGGGAGTGGCTAATGATTTTGCCCAGATTTTCTGTTGCAAAAAAGGACGATTTCCTATCAAATATTTAGGCGTTCCTTTGCATTATGACAAGTTGAAACGGGAAGATCTCCAACCCATTATAGATAGAATCATAAAAGGAATTTCTGGATGGCTTGGGAGATATCTCACATATAGAGGCAAGATTATCTTACTATGTGCATGCTTGATTAGCATACCTGCCTATCTTATGTCTGTCATTAAGTTTCCCAAATGGGTTATCAATGCCATTAATTCCAAAATGGCTCACTTCTTTTGGGGGAATATTGGGGACCAACACAAATACCATCTTGCTAACTGGGGGTTTGTTACTAGGAGAAAGGAGTATGGTGGGTTGGGGATACCTAACATCAAGGAATTTAATATGGCCTTGTTAGCGTCCTGGGGCAAAAGGTTCTTTGATGAATCTGATGCAGATTGGAAAAGAATCATCCACTACAAGTATAGAGTGAATTCTCCTAACATTCTTTGGGCAAAGGGAGATGGTGGTTCTACCTTTTGGAAGAGCATCACTTGGGCATTAGCTGCTGCTAAAAATTTCTACAGATGGAAATTAGGTAATGGTGAATTAATTAGCTTCTGGCATGATACCTGGGTTGGGGAATGCTCCCTGAAGGTGCAATTCTGGGACTTGTACTGTATTTGTAACCAAATGGAATGTACGGTGGCCCAGGTATGGGACGGTCAGGAACTTAAGCTATCTTTTAGGAGATGCGTTGACCAAAGTGGGCTGAACAGATGGGTTTTGTTGTCAAGGCTTGTTCAGCAGTGCATATTGTAATGAGCCTGATATGCCGATTTGGTCTTTGGAATCTAATGGGTTATATTCTGTGAAATCCTTTTATAAAAGCATCAATTTTGGGGGGATAGCTTCTGCTATCAAAGATGATCTTTGGAAAATTATGTGCCCTCAGAAGATACATGTATTTTTGTGGTTGTGTGCTCATAATAAAATTCTAACCAGAGACAACCTTTCTAAAAGGAGGGAGGTCGAGGACCTTTCCTGTCTTTTTTGTGCAGAGCTCGAATCTGTACATCATTTGATGTTTGACAGCGTAGTTGCTCGACATGTGTGGGGATTTGTATCCGACTTCTTTGAAATTGATAGAATTGCTAGCTTTGATGATGTCTTTGCTTTCTGGCAAGTACATAAGAAAAAACCTGTGCTTAACATGGTTATTGCTGCCTCCTTGTGGAGCTTGTGGAGACTAAGAAACAGTTTCTGTTTTCAGGGCCAGAAATGGAGAAACGTGAACTGCATTCTTGCAAGACTAAGTTGTTATTTGCACCAGTGGAAGGTTCTCTGCGACGATGCTCAAGCAACCCTGCTGCAAAGGTGTATCCTCCTGTTAGACAAATGGCGTGGAGAACTGATGCGGATAGCCTAGAAGTGAGACTTGGGAGGGGAGCATGAAAGACGCACGACTCAAGACGATCCGCTTTGTTCCTCTCCTTCTGTCCTGTTCTGGTTATGTAATAAGTAATACCTAATTTGTGGAGAGAACTTCTGCTCTCGAGCGCTAGGTAGTGTAGTCTCCTAGTGTGTTGCTTTAGCGTACTTTGGTTATGGTTGCGACTGCTGTTTCTGCTTCAATTTAATAAAACTGGGGCAGGGGGGGCAACCCCTTTCATTCAAAAAAAAAGTTATCTCTGGAGATGGCAAGGATAAAAAAACATACCACTGTGACTCTTTAGAACTTATATGGCCTGCTCGACATCTCTGTTCAATATGTCATGAGACTTATTTCACATCAGTGGTGAAAGCCACTTCTTGGCTCCTGCTATCTTTTGTGTTAAAAGGCACTTCTTGGCTCCTGCTATCTATTGTGTAGAAGCGAGTTCTTGGCTCCTGTTATCTTTTGTGTTGAAGCCAGTTCTCGGCTCTTGCTATAGAAACAACACAATAAAATGAAATTGAAATAATTATCAATAGGGAATTGTTTGCATGGGAATCAAAAATAAATAAATAAAGATGAAACATAACCAAATGTGCAACAACTTGGAAGTATTGTGAAGAATAATGTCATCGTAATATGCAGGGAGAGAGACATTAGTATTGTTAACAAGTATCCTCTCCACTTTTGACTGTAAAGGTTCGAATTCATCATATTTTGTTAGTTATGATGAATCGGATGAAGAAATTCATGGTCTTGTTGACTGATTCAGGGAGTATGACCCGAGAGAGAAGGAACTGAAAGACGCTATCCTGAAGTGACAACACCAGTTTTATCACTAAGGTGGTTTTCTTCTTAGTGATCCTCCGGTGTCCAAGCTGTCAAAGAGTGAGCAGCTTATGAACCTTCCAAATACCAAGGCTGCAGTAATTATGGTGCAAAAGTACGGTTACAATTCGATCAGCACACTAGCTAGTGATCTCTCGAAAAGTCAAGTAAGAGAATTCAGGTTCTGAAGAAAAAAGTACCACTGTCACTGTTTAGAACTTGTATGGCCTGCTCGACTCCACTGCTAACATGTCATGAGACTGATTTTGCATCACCAGAATAAGATGAGCACAATGCTGGAAAGTCCAATAGACATAATCACTCTCCTAGTGAAAGCAAATAAGAGATGAGCCAAATTTGGAGGGCGCCAAATCTGTTATCCTGTAAAAAGTTTACATTGATTGTAGCTCTCTCATCGAGTCACCTAGTAGCAGAAAACTGAAGTCATGCCCGTGCCATCAACATGCCAAAGATAAGCTCTGCTGGAAGCAGTTACAACATAACACATGCAAAAACAATATGTGCATAGAAAATAGTGAGGTTTTGGTATTTTAAGATTTACATATCCGAATTTTACTACAACCAAAATCACTGAAAGAGATTAGGGACTACAATCTTTAAATGTGAAATCCTATGCTTCAAACTGGAACAACGCTGCTAGTCCTGACATTTGTTCTGGAGAAATGAGTTCAATCACCTCGTAGTTGTAACTGAACGCACTCATTCAAACACTATCCTCGTAAAATCGGCACGGCCTCGTATTTATATATATTAATCGATAGGCAAGCTTTTGCAGCTAATCATATTTTAATTCAAGGGAAAATAACAGTGAAGACAACAACAGTATTACTTATCACCAACCTCTAAGGATCTAGTCGTTAGAACCTAAAATTTTAGACCTCCAAAATTCAAATCCAAATACAGATATTTGACATATAACTATTAACCAACCTCCATCAGGCCAGCCAGCGAGCCAGCCACCAACAAATACGTATGTGAATATAGACCTCAACTTCTCTCACACCTCGCTTAAGTCCTATGGGGTTCCCCAAACTTCGGACGGCTTCCAACATCCTCCCCGCCACCCGCCAACCCAGCAAGAACGATGATGGCCGATGCCCAGGACTAAGTCAGATCAAAATCTAGTTGTAATATAGAACATGTAACTGAAGACCAGGCAACCAGAAAATAGAAAGTGAGTAACAAAAATTTAAAGAGTTGGGCATTTTAGAGACCGAACTCCATGGAGGCCTTTATTTTGAAAAATTCAAAATTCCATATTTTTACTTTAGAAAAACACACATATACAAGGATGTAATGTGTATGTGTGAAAAATTTAAGGATGAAATCCGTTGAATTGTGAGCTGCACAAAAAAAATCATGGACTTTGAGGATGAACAGTACATATGCTAAAAAGCAATAAATTTGTGTTTTTTGTGTAGCTCTTATTTTAACATATTTCAACCTGAAAATTTGCACACATACATTATGTATCTAGGTATGTGCGCATTTTCTCAGCATATTTTGAAACTATAAAGTTTGAGTTTTGAAGTTTTCAAATTAAAGCCTCCATGGAGCTCAGTCTCTGTTTGGCATTTTCGAAATACAAATCATTAGGCTGTACAGGAGTTATATATGGAACTAATAACAGCACAGAAAGAAAAGATAGATACCAAGTATTAACCCAATTTATTTCACACCGACCTGTGCACTGTGAGAGTGCAGGGACTGACATTTCTGCAGGAGTTGCTGGCTGCCGGACAGTATACACATAAAAACATTTGGTTTAACAATTTCTGTTGCAATCGGATCAAAATCATCCTTGTTTTGTCAAGTTTATATGGCTAAAGCGGTAGGCGAGTAACCCTGATGGTGTATCAGCAATGTAAACAGAAGGGTGGCTATTTTCTGTGATCAGCTCGCTCTACATATAACTTCCTTGTCTTCCCTCATACTGTCGGTGATGAGTGAGAAGGATCAACTGAAGCACGTTCCACAGAAATATCTGCAATTTCAGAGACAAAAAAATAGCAGATAAGGGAATTAATCTAGGACCAAATTTCAGGCACAAAAATTAGCAGGTGTGAGCAACAAACAAGAACTAGCTCATTCTTAATTCTGAAAGTAATACTGGAGATCCAAATTAACTGAATTAGTAAGGAACAGATTTTCTGGTTAATTTTGTTAGGAAGTACGCAACTTGTATTTCTGGTGCCATAGGCCAGTATGTAAAAATCCACGGTTCACGGGCCGCCTGGGAGACCTTCACAAGCAGGCGCCAGCGATGAGACGGAACAAGCCGGCAGTCATAGGACAGGCAGAGCAAGGCGGCGGACGACAGAGCGAGCTGGCATGGGGCGGCGACCTCCTGGATCGGGTGGCAGCAGCCTCCTGGCAGCAGGACGGAAACGGTGGGCATAGGGAAGGCCAGAAGGGCCAGCAGCCGGCGTGTGGAGATAGGGCTGATTCCTGAAGAAATCAGCGGCTGCGGCAAAATAGAGGATGGCGGCAGCGAGATGGGATCTTAGCACGAGTTGCACGTCCGGAAAAATACCTAGGCATTAATATCATGTTTGGAAATATAGAACTTGCATTTCCAAGTGGGCATAGACCAGTATATATATGCAGAAAACCCTTTCATAGAATGGAGAAATTACAAAGGGATACACAGCTAAATATATATAACTCTAACCGATTTCATCAGGAACAAAATTTGAACTATTATTATATAATTATATAGCAGACAGGAGACAAGGATAGAAACATCACCATCTTTCGGTGTTACCATTTTTCAATGTAGTATGGCGTTACCAATTTAATGTAGTTATGCCACAGTGAGAAACCGTAAGTCTGCTACCAAAAAGGAAAAGGGGAAATTAAAGTTTCATAAGATGAGAATGTACCATCGTCAAGGCTTATTTTCGCAGATGTGGTTACGGACCTTCTAGTCTTAAACCTTGAGCTGATGATGAAACACAGTTCGGAAAATCAAATAGAAATAAATGAACTGAACTGATCAAATTGCTTTAGAAATAGCATACCAGTAGGAAAATGTTTGATGCATTGGATCAACTCCCTCAGGCCCAAGCTGAGAAATAAATGGGATTATTAGTTTCAGACGCTAATAACAAAATGTTTGAATTTAAATCAATATGCAGTATTCATAGATTTACTATGCTAAGCATGTAAAACGATACACAATGCAGATTCTGCAAGTATCCTGCACATTCTTCAAACAACTCTGGGGTAAATAAGAACAACCCGGCTCAGCTACTAAATCTATCATTTATTATTAGGAAATTTTGGAAGTTATATCACTAATTACCTCTATTCTCCATGCATCAGCCTTCAGACTAACATCAACAGCCTGGCGTTCTTCAGATATCTGCATGAATGAAACGAACAAACCAACAATCAAACTATGGCAATGTTCAAAACTAACTTTAGAATGAAAATTCTAGAAGTTTACGAACCCAAAACTCAAAGTGGAATAAGTCATGTGATGAGTTCAGGTGACACCCCAGGCCCTAGTATATATCACGAGAATCACGTCAGATATGTGCCTTGAGAAAGTGTGCATAAAAACTCTTCCCATAAAAATAAATAAGGATGGATAGAGTAATAATATAATGTAAATTTCCTCACCAAGAACAAGACAGCAATAAGCAACATTTGAATAAATAACAAATGTGCAGTGTGACATAACAAAAAAAATGTTTACCCCAAATGTAGCAGATGACATGAATCCCTAGCCTTAGCAGCAATAAGCAACATTTAAATAAATAAACAAGATGCAAGTTATCTTCAAATTTTACCTTGTAGCTTCCACACTTTACGAAGCAAAAGGGGCAAGCAAAATCTTCAGTGACTGGTAAGAAGGGATCAATATAAGAATCATGAACTGAACTAAAATGTTTAACTTCAGCAACAAATGTTATGCAGTGATGCAGAACTAAACATAGGTAACCGTAATAAAGCATTTAACACAAGATCATTGTGATGATAAACATTCAAAACATGAGGGCACATAAAAAACCATTAATGTCACCCCCCCCCCCCCCTCTTTAGTTCTAGGATCATATTCAAAACCATTAACAGCATAAATTCTCCACTATGTTACTTCCTTTTGTATTGATACCCTAATATTCCTATATAATGAATATTTTCCCCACATTTTTTACCTTGCTAGGGCACCATAACTAATTGGACAAAGTAATTAATAAGATTACTTACCACCATTAAACATCAGAAGCTTTCAACCAATAACATGTTTACCATAGAATCTTAGCAAAATTTAATTTACAATTGCATAGATATTGATATTATTATTATTAACAATCACACATATCTAGTTAGTTACACTAGGAGAAAATGGAGAACACCTAGGGAAAATGTCAGTATATGATGCTAACAAATGTCGATGGAAATGAAAATGTGCTAGCCCAAATGTTGTGTAAGAAAGAACCTTCAGTCTTTTGCATAGTATTGTTGTAATACTTGTAGTTGAAATGCACATTACCAGCTCTTAATCTGCAGAAATATAAACAAATAAAAATTTGTTTCTAAAGCTGAAACTTAGAGCAATGTTTCATGATAAACCCTAGTGAAACACTAGATCGGCCAGACTTAGTTCTAGACTGACTATCCTGACCACAAAAAGCCAGGCTCACAAGCCAGATAAACCTGCCTCGCTAGCCAAAACCCCAAGTCCAAATATTAAGCACTAATAGAATTTCTTTCATGTTGAGATATTTTTACCTGCCCTTTTACACATCCACATCCATGACAATTTAAAAAGTACAGCTTCCATCCAATAACTCACAATTTAGTTGAAACCCTAAAAACTTAGCTTTAATTGCACAGTAATCGTATTAATAAAACCCGTATAGTTTTTATCCTGCCATTATTACGTGATGGAAAAATGGAAGAAAAAACTAGCAACATGATCAGCACAAGTACATTTACCTACACAAGGACTTGATCCCCAAGCAACACAATGATAGAACTAGTATTATGAAAAATCAAGCAATAGAATTTTAGCATGCTCGCACTTAACCTCCTAAACCGAGAAATTCATGCTAGTCGTTGGTTAATCATGGGCACTGCTGCCAGACTACATAAAACATGCATAAGAGCATACCATTTATTAGTGATAGAGAGATTTAATGTTCATTACTTCCAAATATTATTATTCATTTTTGTGTAATGCAAAACATGTCATTCATACATAGACATACCTCATATATGCTTCCTTTTATTGATCACAGAGTTGAATATCCGTGGATATTTTTTAAGAAGTAGAAATATACTAAATTCCTCAAGTAATTAAATTGTGAAGCATACACTTTCGTGGTCAGGTTTTGTACGTAAACATGCATACATATTTGATATGTTACCGAGGACACATTTTTCACATCTCTTAATATAATATTCAATATATTCCTGCTATCAAGTGCTTGCCAATTGTTATTAGCTCTCATTGGGGAGCTAAATGTAATGTTAACCATTGGATGACAAATGAGTAAAACTGATATAGATTTCGAACCAGCGTCGAAAGGTTCTACCTAGTAGAGCATCTCTCCAATACTCTCCCATTTCCGAATGTATTTGTATTTCTAGGTCATCAACATGACCAACCAAATACTCCTGAATTTTATATAATGCAAAAAACATTAGAAACTTCTTTCAATACGAGTTCATGTAGATTACAAATTGGAACTATTTCTACTTCATTGCTAAGGGAGGTGTCACTGGATTAAATGCTCCAGAGGCAGTACATAAATCTGTTGGTATCCTTCTTCTTGAGCCGGCCAAAGACAACGATGCTTCTTGGTAATTATTGGTATGTTTTATATATTTTCTCTATTTAAATATGTCTTCCTTTTGATTGTATGGGTTATTCGATTGAGGATCACATGAAATATTAATGTGCATTGTCTGACTGTTAGTCTAGTATGGTTTTGCATCAAAACAATATACTTAAGAGTTCGCCCACCTTGAATTTTTTTTTGTCCTCTGCCACTGAACATATGCATGTTTCACTCGCTGTTAGGCATCATGTGTTAGTAAAATCCAGGGGAAAATAGAATTATTTTTCTTCCCCATTACCTTTACATTGCAAGAGTTCAATTAGGTATTTCTCAGTATAGTAGAACTTCGCTGAGAGAAGTGTCTCAATTTTGTTTGTGAAATTGTACACAGTGAGGAGAGTTTAATCCAAAACATCCCGATCTGAGCATGTTTTGCGTGTCGGCCACTATATGTGTTGCCAAATTTTCTGTTTTTATCACCTGCCTATGTGGCTTTACGTTTCATCCTTCAGTTCATTCACAACCCCACCACCACTTATCTAATGTCATGAGCAGCGTATACTGGTTTCTTCTAGGAAGGACAGACAGTGTATCCTCCAGCTTGGTGTTCACCCAAAAGATGTATGTTATTGAAGACGAATACGAGAATGCTTGTAGGGTAAATAACCATTCTACCTTATAAAACAATTTCGAAATTCATTCTTTCCTGAAATGTCATAGCTACGCCCTTAAACAGTCTTGCCATCTATCCCAGGAGCAGAGACACAGAATATATGATAATGGCCTCCTATACAAGTCTGAACTCCCTATCAGTAATATGATTCAAGTGTGATACAACTACAAACTTGTGTTTTTCATTGTATGAATTCTATTATTATTTTAGTCTTTTACAGAAATATTTTCGGAAGAGAAAAAAAGTTATTGTACAACTTTATTTTGCTTCACTATTTAATTCTATGATTTGGAAAATCCCAGTGTCTCCGGTACTGTACCTTATGTATCAAAATCGGACTGATCTTTTCTTTGTGCACAGCTTGCATTTCGTAATATGGTCGCAAGGATGATGTTATTTCCAACCTATTTATGAAACCTCGCATTTGCCACATATATTTAGATGGCCATGTATGGTTCATGGAAGCAATGCTAATAATCTAATGGTCAGTAAGAATGCTTTCGGAAATTTATTCCAGGATATTTCCAGATATTTCTTCGTCTAAGAATATCGTTTGATAAATTGAACTATGATAAAGATGAACTTTCTGCTGTTCATGAAGTATGCTCAACTTAATATGTAGTAATGGATATGTGTGTTGCACATGTGTGATTACTAGTTGGATGGAAATGTGTTGTTTAGAACATTATTACTCCATCCGATCTATATCAATTGTCGCTACAATTAATATGGATCGGAGGAGTTATTACATTTTGCCTTCAGAGAGATATGCTTTGCGTGTGGAATTACAGATGTCTCTGTTATGTCCTTGGACCAATGGACATTTCTTTCTTCAATTATATTTTAGGAAAGAACACTAAAAATACTAATGATCTAGTAACATATCAACACGACAAACCAAAATATATTTTTATGTTAGCAGCCAAAGTGAAAAGATCAACTCACAGTATTCTAAACTAACACTTAACAAGGAATTAGCTTCCTTTTAATAAAAGTGGGAGCTGGGAGATCCTCCTTTCATCTAAAAACACTTAACAAGGAGGCCCGTGCTAAGCGTCATCTAGCTAATCCTGGAAGGGATCAGCGGGTCGGGAGCCATCAGATTTTTTGATGACTAGGTCGTCCCTCTTCCTCGCCCTTCGCAGCATCTGTCTCTCAATGTACCTCGTCTCCCTTGCCTTGGCCTTGCTCTGCCGTGAATTAAAAGATGTGCTCACCACCGAAGAAGCGAACCGCCCGCAGCAACGTAATATCTGCAGGAAATCCCATGCTGCAAGGCAGCATGCTCGTGTTACCAGTCGTGGCTCATAGTTACGCCACTACCCGAGCTCCGCACTCCGCAATAGCCGCACCGACTCATAGCACAGCACGGCGGCAGTCTGTGCCCCCCTCTGGAAGCGTGATGATGACACATGGGGCACAGGTGGGTTGCCCCCCATGCAGCACCGAGCACCACCCCTTTGCAGCACCCCAACTCACAACACCAGGCCGTCAGCAGCAGCACTGCCAGTGTTAGTAGTGGTCTGCCTGCCACTTGTAGCAGCAGTGTCCGCCGTGTTGGAGCCTCAGGCTTCAATTTTGCAGCACCGACCATAACACCAGGCTGTCAGCAGCAGCAATTCAAGATGGCAATGGGGACCTGGAACCACGTCCCGCTGGTTTTTACCCTATCGAGCGGCGAGGATGGGCGATTTTCTATCCTCGCGGGGCTGCTGGTGGGTACATTATAAACACCAGCATGTTCCGCGGGTTTAAACCCGTTTCAGTACTACCCGAACCCGAAACCCGACAATACCTGTGAAAATAAAAAAAATTGTGTGCACTGATCCATCCTGACTCAAGGGGCCCAAAGCCACAGCCAAGTGGCTTAGCCCCTAGCGTTGAGGTCCTGGAGTAATATGCTGTTTTTTGCTGATGTAATATGCTGATTTTTGCTGCTGAAATGTACTATGTTTGTTGCTTAAATATGCTGATTTTTTCTGTCATAATATGCTCTTGTTTTTCTTTCAAATGCTTATGTTTTCCTTGATTTCTCGTGGGGACGGGTTCAGCGTGGGTTTAGAAAACCCAACGGGTTTAGGGACGCAAAAAAAAAACCGCAAGATGGTGACGGGACAGGCTTGCAATTTTCTCGTGGGGATGGGTTTGGGCAAGAAATACCCGGTGGGTTTCGTCCCCGTTGCCATCTTGAGCAGCAATGCCATCATTCATACCAGTTCGTCTGCCGCTTGCAGCAGGAGAGCTCGGATTGCAGCAGTGTCCGCTATGTTGGAGCATCTGTCTCTAGTTTTGCAGCACCGACGGTAGACCTCACGTACATTGCCAACAGACTTGCAGGAGCAGCGACATACTCTTACAACGGTGGAGTGGTAAGCTTTCAGAAGCGGCAACAGACCAGTGGTCTTGCTTGCGTGCAGTGGCGACAGTGCTTGCAGCGACAGCGTGCGACAATGCTCACAGCATTGCTTACAGTCAAACAGCTACGGAGACAGCAGGATCGCAGCATTGTGGAGCCAGAGCTTTTCTATCAATGAATGCCTTCAAACTAAACTACCTAAGAAAGAGAACCAAGTGGTGCTCGCTTGCCTAGAGTGCAAGTCTGCACGCTCACCCAGCAACATTTGAGGCGCAGGCTTTGCAGGGTGGCTCATTTCTTCAAAGAAATAAAATGCCCCAAGTGCTAGTGGCGATGGGTCAAGCTTATGTTTGATAAAAACTACCTATGGAAGGCATGCGATTATTATGTTTAGCTAGATATGTACTAGTGTTACCTTATTGTACGAGGTAATGACGGAGTTGGGACAACATTGTATGAGTAACTACTATATGGATTTTCACGGATGTCTCTTGCACCAGCCTTTTAAGCAGATATGCCAACTTGTAGTTTATATGAACCCTGAAACAAAATCAACAAACTTAGACAAGCTGCTGGAGAAACTGATAAGCAGTTTCCAACATAATCCATTGCCACACTAGATAACAACACTTATTAGTCCATTAAATATAGAAATGAGAGTAGATCAATAAATAAAGGTAGGGGATCGCTCAAAAAAAGGTACAAGGATATCCTTACCATAGCATCAACCTTGTGAGAGCAAAATGTCAAGCAATTGTCTTGCTCAAGAAATTTCTTCTGCATGCATAACAAAAGGAAATATAAGTACAGCTGAAATTTCTTGTGTAGGTCAACATACAGCTGAAGCAACTAATTTCCACTACACCCCAGTAATCTCTCTCTTCATACTGTGAAATCAGAGGAACAACTGATGAAAAGCAGATTTGCAGAATCACTTAAGCTTACATACACTACAGATTCCATCCTTTACTCATAATATTAATCCTGTATGTTCTCTTACCAAAGATGCAAAGTGCACTACTTCTGATGTGGCAATTCACTTCCAGAACTTTTGGAAGGTGATTTCTAACTAAAGACAAGCACTACAATATTCTAGAAAACTAAAAGTACATGGCACGTAAATCATCCAAATACAGGTGGCTTAGCTAATTTATTCTATTCAGTCTGAAACTTCAGGTTGGAATTCTGCCCACAGGATCGATCACATCAAAATACACACGCACGAAAGCTTTTAGCCAAGAGCCTGTATTGTGCCCTTCTTTTTCCCCTAATTTCTTTTCTCTTTTCACCCCTTCAATACAAATCTCACAGTGTTGCTCTGGCTGTGTGTGTGTGTGTGTGTGTGTGTGTGTGTGTGTGTGTGTGTGTGTGTGTGTGTGTGTGTGTGTGCCCACATGACCATGTATTCCTAATACATGGAAACTAACTTAACTATAACTTAGACACCAATCAGACTTGACACTAATCAAGATTATGCTAACAATCCATCCTATGGTTAACAACTATAGAAAAGTTATGGTACATAAATTAAGAACATTCAAGCTTAATCTATGGAGAAGTTCAATTAAAGTACCTCTAAGAAGCTTGGTCTCATTTCAACCATAGAAATTAACTTCACGGTATGTCCCAAATTTAAAGTCGTCGCATGATTCTCCAATGACAAAGGAAGTAAATTAATTGATATATGACCCCAGAAACATTTCCCTTGAAGTTCTGTCAAAATGAATTGGTAAATAGTTGCACTCAACAATCCTACAAATCTTAACTGTGTTCTGAGATTAAAAATGTTGGTCTTGACAATTATTTTTAGAAGGAAAATGTGTTATGGCTAGAAGTGGTACGTGTAATAATAAGGATCCACCCAAAGCAGAAGAAAATAATCCAAATTAGTAATGCAGAGAGCTTAGTATCACCCCCTGTAAAAATCTAACCAAACAATGTTTAAGATATTTTATTCATTGGATCTCCTACATAAAGGCAGCCATACACATAGCCAAGACTTTGCTCACCACCACTATGTTCACTAGTTATCCATGTATTAAAGGAATCTTTGTTAATTATTAGTGTTGGTTTACGAGTATAACTGTGATACTAATCATTCTTTGAAAACAGAAAACTGTAACACTAATCTTTACGCAACAGAAGGTTTGGCAAACTGTTGTCAGTTGTTTACCACCTGGAGATGGGTTGCTGCAAGGATTTATGGTTTGGCCCAAAATACAGACGTCAACTAGATTCGAATATACTGTGAGATAGTCGTAGTTTGGCCATTGGTCTTGATATCATTCAAGAATTGGGAGTTTGGGAGAACAGTTGTATCTTCAACCACATGAATAAGCAATGTAAGTTGCCAGCTAGCGAGTAGCTCAATCCAGTTGACACATGTGTTGTGTAGCTAAATATATTAAGTATTAAATTCTAAGTCTTGTTGGCTTTTGATCGCTAGACCAAAACTCCCAGGAGCACTATGCGCAAGCTAGCTAGACAGTCAAACTATCAGCTTGATTGATGAACAGTAGACCAGCATGCACGTAACTTGAACCTGGGCTTTCACTAACGCTAGGATCGGTTGATCTCTTGATGAACTTCGACGTGGTCGGCGAAACACTTGCGTACGAAACAAACTGGACAGAGGAAAAAATCTTTTGGTGATAGCTACAGGGGCGTGTCGCTCCTGGGGTTTTCTTTTCTCTTGTATTGTTCTTTTCGTTGTGTGTTACAAAGCTACCCTGCCGGTGCTTATATACACGTTCGTACAAGACTAGGAAGTCGACTCGGACTAGCAAGCATAATACTACTAGGACTCAGCCTAACTCGCAATCCTATACGTACACAACTAGGTTAACTTTCACATTCACCTCCTTAACCTTGTTGCTCTTCGATTCTGACCTGGGTCCCAAACACGATGACTACTACTCATAAGCAGTATCCTAGGCATCACGTGTCATTCTTCGTAGTATTTCAGGGACCGTCTTTGCTGTCGTTGGCTCGTTCGTAGCTTGACGCCAGCGATCCTCCTTGATCGCGTCTTCAAACTTCACCCATTCTTCGGTGTTTGGTAGACCGTCATTTGGATCGTCGAAGGGTCTTTTGAACCCGAGCGAGACCAATCTTTTGTCTAACTTTGAGTTCCAAGCTCGTGGCGCTTGCTTCCCGTAAAGTGCCTTCTTGAGCTTGTACACTTTTCCTTCTTCTGCTTTCTTCTCGTAGCCGCGGGGTTGTTCCACGTACACTTCTTCTTTGAGGTCTCCGTTGAGGAAAGCGGATTTGACATCCATATGATGATCCTTCCAATCCTCTTGTGCTGCCAAAGCTAGGAGCACTCTCACCGTCTCGATTCGAGCAACCGGTGCAAACACCTCCTCATAGTCAACTCCTTGACGTTGTACGTAGCCCTTTGCAACGAGTCTTTCCTTGTGCTTCACAATGGCACCCTTCGTGTCCTTCTTCAACTTGTAAACCCACTTCAAACCTATGGCCTTTTGGTTCGGAGGTCGGGTTACCAAAGTCCACGTGCCATTGCTCTCGATCGCCTTCATCTCCTCATCCATGGCGTGCATCCAACTTGAACTTTTGCTCGCCTCTACGAAGTTCGCCGGCTCCTCAACTCCGAGTAAACAAAAATCAAAGTACTCGAGTGTAACTGGCTTTGCGTACTTGTAGACTTTCTTGAGGGGCTTGTAGCGACGAGGCCCGGAAGAATCCGTCGTGGCTTGCGAAGGGGGCGACACAAATTGTGTCGGTGTCGATGCACTTGAGGAAGATGGCGAGTCTCGGCGTGGTAGATGCCGGTCGTTGGCATCCGCATCGTTGACATCCACGTCGTTGGCGTAGTCGTCGTGACCGTGACCATCATCTTGATTGTCGTCGTCACTATGCGCCTCATTGTCGATGTCGTCGCCGAGATCTCCGCTCGTGTCGTGCGCGTCATTGTCGCTATCACCTTGCGACCCATGCGCTTCGTCGTCGGTGTCGGCACCATGGTGATCACTACCATTGCGGTCACCTTGGTTGTGCGTCTTGCCAACCACCTGGACATCCTCCCCTGCATCATCATCAGTTGGAAATTCAACTGTGAATATGTTACTGTTTGGAGCATCGTTGGCTGCTGCGCTCCAATTCCACGCTTGGTTTTCTTCAAACACGACGTCGCGTGAAATTCGTAGACGCTTGGTTTGTGGATCGTAGAAGCGGTATGCCTTGGTGCCGGAACTCCTCTCGTATCCGATGAACACCATCTTGGTGCTACGATCGGCAAGCTTTGAGAGATGCGGCTCCGCCGTCTTCACATGCGCCACGCACCCAAATGTCCGTAGATGAGACACATTCGGCTTACGTCTGTAAATTGCTTCATACGGAGTCTTGCCGATCACCGCCTTCGTTGGAGCCCGATTGAGAAGATAGACCGCCGTCGAGACAGCTTCTCCCCAAAAAGTCCCCGGCAAGTTCTTGCTCTTGAGTAAACTTCGCCATGTCAACAACGGTTCGATTAAGCCTTTCAACAACCCCGTTCTGCTGTGGCGTATAAGGTGCCGTGAGGAACCTTTTATGCCAATCTTCTCGCAGTAGTCGTTGAACTCGTTTGACGTAAACTCTCCGCCGCGATCTGTCCGTGAGAGCACGAACCTTCAGCTTGTGTTCCATCTCCGTTGCAGCCTTAAGCTTCTTGAACGCTTCAAACGCCTCATCTTTAGATCGTGGGAGAACGACCCACATGTATCTCGGTAGTCATCTACCACAAGGAAGAAGTACTTCTTTCCTCCGTGAGTTGCTGGGGTGATAGGGCCACATAGATCACCATGGAGCAGCTCGAGTGCATCACTTGCACGATAGGTAGACTGAGCAGGGAATGGCCTGCGGTGCTGTTTTCCAACCAAGCACCCATCACATACTCGATCAACATGGTCGATAAACGGCATCCCAGATACCATCTCCATCTTCGACATCTTCTTCAAGGCGTAGAAGTTAACGTGTCCAAATCTAGCATGCCATAACCATGAATCATCATCACTCTTGGCGAGCCAACACTCCGGTTGAGATTGATCAAGGTTGAGAATATAGAGCCTGTTCCGCGTGCGATTCACATGCGCTAGCACGTTTCGGAGGTTGTCGAAGATCGTCATCACTCCGTTCTCGATATACACCTTGCATCCATTCTCATCAAGTTTCCCGACAGAGATGATGTTGTTGCGAAGCCGTGGGATGTAGTACACTCCGGTGAGTATGCGATGTTCTCCTGTGAGACCCTCGAAGAGGACAGAACCTTGCCCGCAAATCTCGACATTTGAACCATCACCGAACTTGACCGAGCCTTGAACATCATATTCCAGCTCGAGGAACTTCTCCTTGCACCCCGTCATGTGGTTACTGGCACCCGTGTCGAGATACCACGACACGCTCGCTTCCGGATAACTTTGGTGTTACTTTTTCTCATGAAGTAGCACCTTCCGGTTTGGTTTCACAACCGCTGTTTGGACGAGATCACAAACTTCGGCCATCAGAAGACCTGGACGTTCATCTTCCTGCTTCGCCAAATTTGCCTTGATCTCCCGCTTGTTAGGCTCCACGAGATCACAAACTTCGGCCATCAGAAGACCTGGACGTTCGTCTTCCTGCTTCGCCAAATTTGCCTTGATCTCCCTCTTGTTAGGCTCCGGACAATCCTTCGCAAAGTGACCCATCTCGTTGCAGTTATAGCACTTGACCTCGGACATATCCAAGTTCCGTGTCTTCCGCTCTTTAGATCGGTCCGCCTTACCACGACCTTGTGGCTTGCCTTTTCCTTTGCCTTCTTCGGATTGTCCGCCGCGCTTTGCGTTGCTTGAGCCTTCGCCAACGTTGCGCCTTCCTTTGCTACTTGGGGACTCCCAATCTGCGCGTGAGTACATGAGTTGGTCATCACCTCCTCCTTTGCCTTTCCGACAACCACGAGCATTCTCTTCCCATGTCCGCAAGCGTCCGATCGCCTCCGTTATGGTCATGTCGTCGATGTCGTAAAGCTGCTCGAGCGTGCCGATGATGTACGTGAATTTATTAGTCACCGAACTGAAAAAGTTCTCCACAATCTCGGTCTCCTCGAGCTTTGCACCAAGCGCGCGGATCTCTCCCACCAATGTAGTCAGACGCATGGCATAGTCGTTCACCGATTCAGTTTCCTCCATCTGCAACTTGTGAAATTGGCGCTTCAGCACTTGTGCCCGAGCCTTGGTGACGCGATCTTCTCCGATCCTCATCTCTTTGAGTGCGTTCCATGCCTCTCTTGCTGTCTCGAACTCCGCCAATGTCATCAGCACGGAATCCGGCACAGACTGGGCTATGGCGGCCATGGCACCTTCGTCGCACTCCTCGTCGACGTCGTCGTCCGTGATGGCCTCCCACACTCGAAGGGTTCGGAGAATGATCTTCATCTTCACCGCCCACACGCCGTAGTTGGCGTCGGTGAGCATCGGGTACTGGATGGGGATGTTGCGATGCGCCTGTACGTTGGCGCCGCCCGTTCCACCACCACTTGTTGCTGACTTGCCGCCCTTCTTCACATTGTCGCCGTTCTTGTTCGCCTTGGAACCGCCGTTGCCGGACTTGACCGACTCAGCGTCGCTGTCCGTCATCGTAGATCGTAGATCGTCAAGGCTCTAGATACCAATTGTTGGCTTTTGATCGCTAGACCAAAACTCCCAGGAGCACTATGCGCAAGCTAGCTAGACAGTCAAACTATCAGCTTGATTGATGAACAGTAGACCAGCATGCACGTAACTTGAACCTGGGCTTTCACTAACGCTAGGATCGGTTGATCTCTCGATGAACTTCGACGTGGTCGGCGAAACACTTGCGTACGAAACAAACTGGACAGAGGAAAAAATCTTTTGGTGATAGCTACAGGGGCGTGTCGCTCCTGGGGTTTTCTTTTCTCTTGTATTGTTCTTTTCGTTGTGTGTTACAAAGCTACCCTGCCGGTGCTTATATACACGTTCGTACAAGACTAGGAAGTCGACTCGGACTAGCAAGCATAATACTACTAGGACTCAGCCTAACTCGCAATCCTATACGTACACAACTAGGTTAACTTTCACAAGTCTTACAGTGTACTGTACCTTGCGCTTGTTCTAGAAACTATTTAGTGTCTTTCAAAAAAATAAAACCAGAAGCTTACTTTGGAGAGCAGATCGATCCAAATGGCCCCCAGTGCAGTTGTTTTCACCGATATCTTCTCCAACTTGTCCTGCTGAAACTAAAGGTAATTAAAATGTGATGGCTGTGGAGAACTATAGAACACACGAAATCACATATGATGCACATCATACCACGGCTGATAAGGATAATGTTAAGGTTGGAAGCTCTGGAGGATGCTAAATTCTCGATGTCTGGAATTACGAATGTAGCTTTGGTGTGATCTTTACTACCAAATCCGCCAAAAGATGTAAGAAAATAGGCCCGACTGAATCGATGTATGGGAGGGTGCTGTGCATAACATTTTGTCAATAATAAGAGATAATTTGGTACAAAATATCGATTGAAACTAAGAAAAGGTAGACTTACATCTTCAAGTGAAATGTTACTAGTAGGTGTTGCTAACAAAACATAAAGAGGGAAGATATTCTGGTCTCGACATGCAGTATTTGTACCTCGAGAGAGTGATACAGTTAGTTGAATCCTACATCCATAAGCACAAACACTGGTTAGCATTTGCATGATGTAACACATAAGATTAAATTTCGATAATGGTTAGTACTTGTAGTATCACAGAGATTACACATGAAAGAACTTAATTTATTGGTCCTTGTTTAGCCCAGATACCATTTTGGTTTATGTAGGGCAGCAACCAAGCTACCCTTTTTTGGTCCTAGTTTAGACACACTACCATTTTGGTTTATGTAGGGGCGGAAACCATCTAGCTCTATGTCCAATATTGCTAACTAAAATTTGTTGCCATACAATATGAATATAGTGATTATTCCTTGTTGTGTTGTTTCCTACATTGCTGCACCGAGAAAAAATAATACTCGGCTTTGTATACAAGATTTTATAACATGTGTACATTTTGACTTACAGCTTGTATCACATCTAATAAGCTCACTGTGTTGTACATGTTTCCATAATCTATAAATGTATGATACTTGATAGAATGTAACAACAAATACCAGTGACATGTTTAATTTGGTAGAATATTAATATGGTCACAATCTTGCAATAGATGCGGGATATAGTCATATGCTATCAATTAGCTCACGATTATCGCAAATGCATCGATTTGAAAATATCTCCCTACGTGAGGATGTCAGGCTGGGGCATATCAACGACATATCAGATGATATTTTCCACCTTAGTTATCTTTGCGCGGATATTAATTAATGCTTCCATGCATGTGTACGGCAATGCACCAAACACGGGAATACAAAAATCTGGTGGAGTTTAACATTCTGAAATCCTTGGATCCCTATATATGCTACTTTTCACTAACTTAATTGTGATTGTTTACTCTACATTTTATGATCATGTTTGTGTGAAATGTTATATAGCCAACCTAGGCATGTCATTATGAAGGGCAATAATCAATCAAATTGATTACCAAATGACTAGACAAGCACTAACACTAATGATGAAGTGCATCACATTCTTCAAATTATTGGGCAGACTCAGTTACGATTAGACCAATTCCGGTTTGATCATGTGCATTTACAAGTTTATTCAATCCTTATGGCGGTAACCTTATGTACATCACTATGTGGTTCCAACAGAGCTAAACGGACCAGCAAACTGCATACCCCCTTCGTTCCAAAATACATTGGATATTAGGTCCCGTTAGGGCAAGCCTTGACCAATAACTGCTCAATTAATATATATTTTTTTGAATAAAATTGATGTCATTGGATTCGTATTCGAAAGTACTAGTTTTTTTGTGGTTATGGTTTTTTCTGATAAAAAGTACATAATAGTAACAAAATTCGCTATGCATTTTGGAATGGAGGGAGTAATAGTGAAGCTTCTGCTATGCCGGAAAAAGAAAATATGAAATGGAACAGTTAATCATTTGATATTTTGATCTGAATCAGAACAATATTATATTAAGTTTACACATGTCCTAAAATAGATTGTAGTCAAAGCTTGTACTATACCTCTTTTTACGTCTTGCTTCTATCATGTAATCAAGGCATCTTTGCAGGAAAGTGGGCTGCAAAAGTCAGTGAGACATCATTGTTATGTGATCACTTACATGGTGAAGGGTGTGAGTGAATAAGCACATGCAATCTGTGTCGAATGAGGCCAGAATTTTAAAAAGAAACTTACATTTTTAGCGGCTCGATGTTGAATAATATTGTACCACTCAATTGGTTTGCAGTACAACTTGAGGCTTTCTTCAGAAGCAAGCTTCTCATCTGGAGACAATTGAGGGCACATCTGGTCTGCGGACGAGATTAATGAAATCCACACCTGACTCCCTGTACATAATTTGCAACAGTGTCAAATAAAGAAGATACAAGTAAACTCTTTTCACTATTAATAACAAGAAAATCATTTGCCATATTTACATGGTTGCATATCTTAAAAGCAGCTAAATAGACATAGATCAACTCAATTAGTTTCTAGAATCAGGATGCGACCAAACAGCGCAAATTAGATTTGAAGTGGGGAGTCATTAATTCATGAAAAGTCAGAACTTGCCATATACTAGAATCAAGATGTGCAACCATTAATTTATCCACTGAGATTATCAACCAGTGATGAATCAATTAGACAATTGCCATTTTATTAATTTCCAGATGCAAACAAGTTTAGCAACATATATACTTGAACTAAGCAACCATTAATTTTTGGAACTACTTACTGTCATAAGGAGACTTCACTATCAACAAAATACCCCCCAATCAGGTATCACGATGCGACTGGAGTGTTCTAACATCATATGTATCTTGTCCCCAGGATTGCTATCATAGTTGCAACTTTTTATTCCGCTTACCACATGACCCCTAAGTGTACTGGTGAAATGAGTAGGTGGTACTGCCCATCCTGCCCTCCTCACGAGCACACACCAGATAGGATGAGCCCGCCGTGCCCAAAGGTATAGCTCTGCACTTGCTCGCCCTAGTTTTCAATCTCATGAATTATCATTACACAATCTCAAAAGGTCACTTGGATTGTTAAGTATAAAAGGAGGTATTCTGTGGGAGCGGCTTTCTGGTCTTAAGCTAGGGAAGGCCCCGGTCCTCCATGAATGGAAATGCTGTCAGCCAGTACGCTTCAGGTTGTGGGCCGTGCCGGCGAGGCAGCGCTTGTGAACACAGCTAGCCACCCAGGAGACGAGCACAGGCAGGGCAGGTATTATTAGAGGCTATTTGGATTGGAGCCTACAGCAGCTCAACCAAAAAATTGGTTGTTGACCGCCGGCGTGGGTGCATCTTTGGATGACGGCCAATAATTTGGCTCACCCAAATTATTGGGGTGTTGACAACACAAATGTGTAAAACCCCTACAAAATCGAGCATTAAACTGTTCTTATATGAGTACCCCACTGTTCTTATATGTTTCACATGAGTTTTGTGTAGTATATACCACATTCATGAAAATATTATCTCTGCTATTAAAGCAGAATCAGACTTCGTTTTCATTGGACCTCCTCCCCCTCCTCTCGTTCGATTCCCACGCAGAAAAAGGTTGAGGAGGAAAACCCCACTCTCCGAACCGCGAAAAAACAGGAGAGGACAAACTCTGACGGCACGACGACCTCCACTTATGCCATGACCTGCCAGTCTCATCTCCCATCTCCTGATCTCTCCCTATCGCCTCCTGCCTCCCGACCCCGAACCACCCCAGGACCCTCCCTCTCCATGGCTCCTACCTACTACCTCCACTACCACTGCCCCGATCTGTGCAACAGCCGCGTCTGCTCTGCGTATCCATCTGTGCCTCGCCATCGAGAGAAGCCAAAAAGGGGAACCACTGCCACACCTCTGAGGCTGTGACTCCCTCCTTGCGAAGATGGCACCCTTCCTCCGCCAGACAGGAATCACCGCCATGTGCGGCCTGAGGTCTATGAATCTATGATGATGGGTGCATCCAGGGCCTGGGTGCATCACGCGGTATGGAGCCGCGCCATGGCGCCGAGAACTGCATCAGCACCCTTCCTCCAGGCTCGATTTTTTTACGTCTCGATTCTGGACGCGCCGTCTGCGCCCAGAATCTGGCGCCGCTCCGGATCGATCCACAAACAAACAAGATGAGGAACTGTGGCGGATCGACGAATCGAGAGAAGCGCCCAAGATCTTACCTTCAAGCCAAAGGCTGTGGGGAGTTGGTGTTGGTGTTGCTGAATCCGGGGGAACGGCGGCGGCCGGCCACGCGCGTACGTGGGCGGCAGGGGCGGCCGGGACTGAGGCGTCGGCGGCCGGGACTAGGGCAGACGGCGGCGACCTCTCGACGCTCGATCTGGAGAGGGCTATACGCTGCTCTTTTTCTTTTCTTTTTCGTACCTTTTTTTTTAGTACTTTATTAAAACGTGAAAATGGACTACTGTGGTGTTTAAGGGTTTTGCCGGGTTTCTTTAATAGTAAAAAAGGATACCGGGTCCTTTTCTTCGTCTAGCGTCTCCATGGGCCGTAGTCCATTTTCTTTTCTTTTTGAGCGGGCGGAGGGAAAAACTGTTGATACGAGGCATGGAAGAAATCATCTTTGCCTCAAAACAAATATGAAAGAATCGTCTACAAAAGGCATGAAAGAAGTGAATTCAATCGTGGAAAAAATGAACTCACCCATAAAAAAAGAAATGAATCTGTTCTCATCTCAAAAAAATAATGAACTTTATCTGCAACCCCTCCAATCCCCAATTCATCTGCAACACGAACCCTCACTGTAGCAATCATATTGCATGACTAGAGGGACACTACATTGTATTAAAACCTAGACACTCCTTCCTCGAGAAAAAAGAACCTAGACATCCCGCTGGCGCATCGCAACTCTATGGCGTCCCAGTAACATTGACTTGTCGGTTCGTAGTGTTTTTTTTTAGAATATCGGTTTGCAGTTTGTGGATGGTTACCAGTTGTAAATTCGAGATCAAAGCCTTCCAATCTCAGCGGAAAAGTATGAACTCGCCCATAAAACTGAATTCACGCAAGTTTTGGCAAAAAAAAATGATGCTCTAAAATGCTTCCAAAAACAGTCTTTTTGGAGCATCCATTTTGGCTTTTTGCCGAGACCTCACAAATATCATTCCATTGCAAAAGTTTTGCACCCATGTGAAACACAAATCAATGTTTGTTGCCAAAAAATATATTTTTGATTCTTTATTTTATTTTTTTGGACTTTACTGTAGCAAAGGGTGTGTGTGTGTGTGTGAGCTCAAGCTCACAAACTCCATGTCCAACGTTGTGCTCTTTTCCTCCACCCGCCTCATCATTATTTGTATAGCATTTGTGTTATTTGATGAGCCTAATGGCATGCGTCTAACAATTTTTACACAAGTTCATATTATTCGAAATTCTTTTGTTGATGGTGATTTCATTATTGCATGCTCATCGAAAACCGCTAGGGTTTTATTTCATGTTTGACATGATTCTTTGTTTTGCAGTATTTAGTGCAATCGGCAAAACAACATGCTTCTTATTTCAGACGATGCGCTACTCGACACATAGCACAATGACGCCTTTAGCTAATTCCATGCATGCTTTGCACTAAATCTTTGGTCCTTCTTAATCTAGCACTTCACCATTTTTTGGTTTCCCTGAAATCCACCAGTGACAACAATTATGCTTGTCATTTCTATTACTTTCTTGTTAGTCTTAATTTTCCTTATTTTTGTACCGGAGCTCACTGGTCCCCGGCGGAGCTTGTCGCTAAGGTTTTTCTGACGAGCTCAAGGACGAGAAGATGATGGCGACCACTGCTTGACTCCTGCTCCTGCTCATAAGCAAGCTAGCCAAGCTAGCACACGAGCTGCTCGTGTGCTAACTTGGATGGTGCGCTGCTGGCCTGCGAGATGCAGCACGGCCAGCGGCACGCAAGATGCAACCCAGCCAGCTGCTTGCCGACGTGTCGATGCCACCTTTCCTCGGAACCCTGTATGAGCTCGAGCTCCACGATGGAGTCGGTGACGGCATGAGGTGCGGGAGGTCCTGTAGACCATCTTCCTCAGCCAAGAGCGTCGGGGGCGTCTTCGCAACGGGCGCGTCACAGGAAATGACCTGCTTCCCTCCCATGCACATAGGATGTTTGTTGCAATGCCAACGAGAGAGAGGGGGGGGGGAGAAAGAAGAAGATGGTTGATGTGGGCCCCACCCGTCATAACAGTCAACAAAACGGTTAAAATAAACAATGTCGACTTTTCTACCACATCAGCTCTAACGGGTGGGGCCCACTTGTCATAAACATGGTTAGATCATCTAAAACGGTCATTAATCATTTTTGGTAGTTTTTAGTCACATAATTAGAAAAAAAATTGGTAGTGTTTGGTCAAGAATTTGAAAGTTGTAGTTTAGTGGAACGACAACCATAATTGTGGTAGTTTTTTGTCAAATACTCCCCCATCTCCCCTGGTTTATCGATGTCGCCCGTTTGTCTTTTTTATGAACATCAAATGCTCTCAGGCCAAAAAAGTGACCCTTGCAGGAGCCCCCGTAGGTGGTAGCTGATAACCGTTAGTTTGTTTTTTGAGGGGACGGTAACCATTAGGTAGTTGCTCTGCTCCCCATTTTTTCCATATATTTCAGGCCGGGCTGGGGTTTGGATATATTTGTTGGAAATATGCCCTAGAGGCAATAATAAATTAGTTATTATTATTATATTTCCTTGTTCATGATAATCGTTTATTATCCATGCTATAATTATATTGATAGGAAACTCAAATACATGTGTGGATACATAGACAACACCATGTCCCTAGCAAGCCTCTATTGGCTAGCTCGTTGATCAATAGATGGTTACGGTTTCCTGACCATGGACATTGGATGTCATTGATAACGGGATCACATCATTAGGAGAATGATGTGATGGACAAGACCCAATCCTAAGCCTAGCACAAAGATCGTAGTTCGTATGCTAAAGCTTTTCTAATGTCAAGTATCATTTCCTTAGACCATGAGATTGTGCAACTCCCGGATACCGTAGGAATGCTTTGGGTGTACCAAACGTCACAACGTAACTGGGTGACTATAAAGGTGCACTACAGGTATCTCCGAAAGTGTCTGTTGGGTTGGCATGAATCGAGACTGGATTTGTCACCCCGTGTAAACGGAGAGGTATCTCTGGGCCCACTCGGTAGGACATCATCATAATGTGCACAATGTGACCTAGGGGTTGATCACGGGATGATGTGTTACGGAACGAGTAAAGAGACTTGCCGGTAACGAGATTGAACAAGGTATGGGGATACCGACGATCGAATCTCGGGCAAGTACAATACCGCTAGACAAAGGGAATTGTATACGGGATCGATTGAGTCCTTGACATCGTGGTTCATCCGATGAGATCATCGTGGAACATGTGGGAGCCAACATGGGTATCCAGATCCGCTGTTGGTTATTGACCGGAGAACGTCTCGGTCATGTCTACATGTCTCCGAACCCATAGGGTCTACACACTTAAGGTTCGATGGCGCTAGGGTTATAAAGGAAGTTTGTATGTGGTTACGAATGTTGTTCGAGTCCGGATGAGATCCCGGACGTCACGAGGAGTTCGGAATGGTCCGGAGGTAAAGATTTATATATGGAAAGTTGTTGTTCGGGTTCCGAAAAGTTCGGGTTTTTTCGGTATTGTACCGGAAGCTTCGGAAGGTTCGGAGGATTCGGAGGGTCCGGAGGTCCGGAAATTGTTCCACCACGTCCAATACAGTAGCATGGGCTGTGGGGGCGCCCTAGCCTTAATGGGCCAGGGCACCAGCCCCCCAAGGCCCATGCGCATGGGAGGGGGAACCCTAAGGGGAGGGCCTCCACTTGACTTGGGAGGCACTCCTCCCCTCTTGGCCGCCCCAAGTCCCATCTAGGGCTGGCGGCACCCCTTGGGGTGGGAAACCCTAAAGGGGGCGCAGCCCCCCTTTCCCCTATATATACTTGAGGTTTTGGGCTGCCCAACACACATGAGAACTTCTCCTCTTGGTTCAGCCCTGCCTCTCCTCCTCCTCCTCTCCCTTGGTGCTTGGCGAAGCCCTGCGGGATTGCCACGCTCCTCCACCACCACCACGCCGTTGTGTTGCTGCTGGATGGAGTCTTCCTCAACCTCTCCCTCTCTCCTTGCTGGATCAAGGTGTGGGAGACGTCACCGGGCTGTACGTGTGTTGAACGCGGAGGTGCCGTCCGTTCGGCACTAGGATCTCCGGTGATTTGGATCACGACGAGTACGACTCCTTCAACCCCGTTCTCATGAATGCTTCCGCTTAGCGATCTACAAGGGTATGTAGATGCACTCTCCTTCCCTCGTTGCTAGTTTCTCCATAGATAGATCTTGATGACACGTAGGAAAATTTTGAATTTCTGCTCGTTCCCCAACATGGCATCATGAGCTAGGTCTATTGCGTAGATTCTTTGCACGAGTAGAACACAAAGTAGTTGTGGGCGTTGATTTTGTTCAATATGCTTACCGTTACTAGTCCAATCTTGTTTCGACGGTATTGTGGGATGAAGCGGCCCGGACCGACCTTACACGCATTCTTCGTGAGACAGGTTCCACCGAACGACATGCACTTGGTGCATAAGGTGGCTAGCGGTGCCGCCTCCCACTTTAGTCGGATCGGATGCGATGAAAAGGGTCCTTATGAAGGGTAAATAGCAATTGACATATCACGTTGTGGTTTTATGTAGGTAAGAAACGTTCTTGCTAGAAACCCATAGCAGCCACGTAAAACATGCAAACAACAATTAGAGGACGTCTAACTTGTTTTTGCAGGGTATGCCATGTGATGTGATATGGCCAAGAAGAATGTGATGAATGATATGTGATGTATGAGATTGATCATGTTCTTGTAATAGGATTCACGACTTGCATGTCGATGAGTATGACAACCGGCAGGAGCCATAGGAGTTGTCTTTATTTAATGTATGACCTGCGTGTCATTAAACAACGCCATGTAATTACTTTACTTTATTGCTAACCGGTAGCCATAGTAGTAGAAGTAATAGTTGGCGAGACAACTTCATGAAGACACGATGATGGAGATCATGATGATGGAGATCATGGTGTCATGCCGGTGACGATGATGATCATGGAGCCCCGAAGATGGAGATCAATGGAGCTATATGATATTGGCCATATCATGTCACTACTATATAATTGCATGTGATGTTTATTATGTTTATGCATCTTGTTTACTTAGAACGACGGTAGTAAATAAGATGATCCTTACAACAATTTCAAGAAGTGTTCTCCCTAACTGTGCACCGTTGCTAAAGTTCATCGCTTCTAAGCACCATGTGATGATCGGTGTGATGGATTCTTACGTTCACATACAACGGTGTTGACGAGCCTAGCATGTACAGACATGGCCTCGGAACACACGCAATACACTTTGGGTTAACTTGACGAGCCTAGCATGTACAGACATGGCCTCGGAACACAGAGACCGAAAGGTCGAGCATGAGTCGTATAGTAGATACGATCAACATGAAGATGTTCACCGATGATGACTAGTCCGTCTCACGTGATGATCGGACACGGCCTAGTTGACTCGGATCATGTAATCACTTAGATGACCGAGAGGATGTCTATCTCGAGTGGGAGTTCATAAGATGAACTTAATTATCTTGAACATAGTCAAAAGACCTTTTGCAAATTATGTCGTAAGCTCGCGCTTTAGTTCCACTGTTTAGATATGTTCCTAGAGAAAATATAGTTGAAAGTTGACAGTAGCGATTATGCGGACAGTAGAAAGCTTATGTCCTTAATGCACCGCTCGGTGTGCTGGACCTCAAACGTAGTCTGTGGATGTTGCGAACATCGGACATACACGTTTTGATAACTACGTGATAGTTCAGTTAAACGGTTTAGAGTTGAGGCACCAAAGACGTTTTCGAAACGTCGTGGAACATGTGAGATGTTCTGAGGGCTGAAATTGGGATTTCAGGCTCGTGCCCACGTCAAGAGGTATAAGACCTCCGACGATTTTCTTAGCCTGTAAACTAAGGGAGAAAAGCTCAATCGTTGAGCTTGTGCTCAGATTGTCTGAGTGCAACAATCACTTGAATCGAGTGGGAGTTGATCTTCCAGATGAGATAGTGATGTTTCTCCAAAATCATTGCCACCAAGCTGCTAGAGCTTCGTGATGAACTATAACATGTCAGGGATAGATATGATGATCCTTGAGGTATTCACGATGTTGACACCGCGAAAGTAGAAATCAAGAAGGAGCATCAATTGTTGATGGTTGGTGAAACCACTAGTTTCAAGAAGGGCAAGGGCAACAAGGGATACTTCATGAAACGGCAAAACAGTTGCTGCTCTAGTGAAGAAACCCAAGGTTGAACCCAAACCCGAGACTAAGTGCTTCTGTAATGAGAGGAACAGACACTGAAGCGGAACCACCCTAGATACTTGGTAGATGAGAAGGCTGGCAAGGTCGATAGAAGTATATTTGATATACACTATGTTAATGTGTACTTTACTAGTACTCCTAGTAGCACCAGGGTATTAGATACCGGTTCGGTTGCTAAGTGTTAGTAACTCGAAATAAAAGCTACGGAATAAACGGAGACTAGCTAAAGGTGAGCTGACGATATATGTTGGAAGTGTTTCCAAGGTTGATGTGATCAAACATCGCACGCTCCCTCTACCATCAAGATTAGTATTAAACCTGAATAATTGTCATTTGGTGATTGCGTTGAGCATAGACATGATTGGATTATGTCTATCGCAATACGGTTATTCATTTAAGGAGAATAATGGTTACTCTATTTGAATAATACCTTCAATGGTCTTGCACCTAAAGGAATGGTTTATTGAATATCGATCGTAGTGATACACATTTTCATGCCAAAAGTATAAGATAGTAATGATAGTACCACTTACTTGTGGCACTGCCATGTAAGTCATAAAACGCATGAAGAAGCTCCATGTTGATGGATCTTTGGACTCACTCATTTTTGAAAAGTTTGAGACATGTGAACCATGTCTATTGGTGTATACGCATGAAGAAACTCCATGCAGATGAATCGTTTGGACTCACTTGATTTTGAATCACTTGAGATATGCAAATCATACCACATGGGCAAGATGACCAAAAGCCTCGGTTTCAAAGAAGATGGAACAAGATAGCAACTTGTTGGAAGTAACACATATTGATGTGTGCAGTCCAATGAGTGCTTTGAGGCATCAGATGAATATCGTTATGTTCTTACTTCACGAGATGATTTGAGTAGAGGTTGAGTATATTTACTTGATGAAACACAAGTCTGAATTATTGAAAGGTTCAAGTAATTTCAGAGTGAAGTTGAAGATCTTCGTGACAAGAGGATAAAATGTCTGTGATGTGATCATAGAGATGAATATCTGAGTTGCGAGTTTGGTACACAATTGAGACATTGTGGAAATTGTTTCACAACTAATACCACCTGGAACACCATAGTGTGATGGTGTGTCCGAACATCATAGTTGCACCCTATTAGATATGGTGCGTACCATGATGTCTCTTATCGAATTACCACTATCGTTCATGGGTTAGGCATTAGAGACAACCGCACTCACTTTAATAGGGCACCACGTTACTCCGTTGAAGACGACACCGTATGAACTATGGTTTAGAGAAACCTAAGCTGTCGTTTCTTAAAAGTTTGGGGCTGCGACGCTTATGTGAAAAGTTTCAGGTTGATAAGCTCGAACCCAAAAGCGGATAAAATACATCTTCATAGGACACCCAAAACAGTTGGGTATACCTCCTAATTCAGATCCGAAAGCAATAGGGATTGTTTCTTTAATCGGGTCCTTTCTCGAGGAAAAGTTTGTCTCGAAAAGTTGAGTGGGAGGATGGTGGAGACTTGATGAGGTTATTGAACCGTCAATTCAACTAGCGTGTAGCAGGGCACGGAAGTTGTTCCGTGGCACATACACCAATTGAAGTAGAAGCTTATGATAGTGATCATGAAGTTTGGATCAAGTCACTCTGTACCTCGTGGGGTGACAAGGATGCGTACTACTTGAGTGGTACGCAATCCTGTCTTAGAGGTCATGTTGCTAGACAAAATGAACCTACGAGCTATGGAGAAGCGATGGTGGGCCCGGATTCCGACGAATGGCTCGAGGCCATAAAATCCGAGAAAGGATCCATGACTTTGGTGGACTTGCCCGATGATCGGCAAGCCATTGAGATAAATGGATCTTTAAGAAGAAGACGGGCGTGGACGGTAATATCACCGTCTATGAAGCTCGACTTGTGGCGAAGAATTTTTCACAAGTTCAAGGAGTTGACTACGGTGAGATTTTCTCACCCGTAGCGATGCTTAAGTCCGTCGGAATCATGTTAGCATTAGCTGCATTTATGAAATCTGGCAGATAGATGTCAAAACGAGTTTCCTTACCAGTCTTCGTAAGGAAAGGTTGTATGTGATGCAATCAGAAAGTTTTGTCGATCCTAAGGATGCTAAAAGGTATGCTGGCTCCAGCGATCCTTTCTAAGGACTGGAGTAAGCATCTCGGAGTTGGAATGTGCGCTTTGATGAGATGATCAAAGATTTTGGGTTTATACAAAGTTTAAGAGAAACTTGTATTTCCAAAGAAGTGAGTGGGAGCACTATAGAATTTTTGATGAGTATATGTTGTTGACATATTGTTGATCAGAAATGATGTAGAATTTTCTGTAAAGCATATAGGGTTATTTGAAAAGTGTTTTTCAAGTGAAAACCTGGATTAAGCCACTTGAACATTGAGCATCAAGATCTATGAGGATAGATCAAAAAAACCGCTCAATAGTACTTTCAAATGAGCACATACCTTGACATGATCTTGAAGGTGTTCAAGATGGATCAGTCAAAGAAGGAGTTCTTGCCTGAGATGTACGGTATGAAGTTAAGAGTTAAAGCTCGACCACGGCAGAAAAGAGAGAAAGGACGAAGATCGTCCCCTATGCTTTAGACGTAGACTCTATAGTATGCTATGATGTGTACCGCACCGGAAGTGTGCCTTGCCATGAGTCAGTCAAGGGGTACAAGAATGATCCAGGGATGGATCATTGGACAACGGTCAAATTTGTCCTTGAAGTAAATGAGGACATGTTTCTCGATTATGGAGGTGATAAAGAGTTCGGCGTAAAGGGTTACGTCGATGCAAGCTTTAACACCTATCCGAGTGACTCTGAGTAGCAAACCGGATACGTATAGTGGAGCAACCATTTGGAATAGCTTCAAGTGGAGCGTGGAAGCAGCATTTATAATATGACCTAGAAATTTGCAAAGCACACACGGATCTGAAAGGTTCAGACCCGTGACTAAAACCTCTCTCACAAGCAAAACATGATCAAACCTCAGAACTCATTGAGTCTAAATCACATGATGATGTGAACTAGTTTACAGACACTAGTAAACTCTTTGGGTGTTGGTCACATGGCGATGTGACCTATCAGTGTTAATCACATGACGATGTGAACTAGATTATTGACTCTAGTGCAAGTGGGAGACTGTTGGAAATATGCCCTAGAGGCAATAATAAATTAGTTATTATTATTATATTTCCTTGTTCATGATAATCGTTTATTATCCATGCTATAATTGTATTGATAGGAAACTCAAATACATGTGTAGATACATAGACAACACCATGTCCCTAGCAAGCCTCTATTGGCTAGCTCGTTGATCAATAGATGGTTACGGTTTCCTGACCATGGACATTGGATGTCATTGATAACGGGATCACATCATTCTCCTAATGATTATAAAGGTGCACTACAGGTATCTCCGAAAGTGTCTGTTGGGTTGGCACGAATCGAGACTGGGATTTGTCACTCCGTGTAAACGGAGAGGTATCTCTGGGCCCACTCGGTAGTACATCATCATAATGTGCACAATGTGACCAAGGGGTTGATCACGGGATGATGTGTTACGGAACGAGTAAAGAGACTTTCCGGTAACGAGATTGAACAAGGTATCGGGATACCGACGATCGAATCTCGGGCAAGTACAATACCGCTAGACAAAGGGAATTGTATGTGGGATTGATTGAGTCCTTGACATCATGGTTCATCCGATGAGATCATCGTGGAACATGTGGAGCCAACATGGGTATCCAGATCCCGCTGTTGGTTATTGACCGAGAACGTCTCGGTCATGTCTACATGTCTCCCGAACCCGTAGGGTCTACACATAAGGTTCGATGGCGCTAGGGTTATAAAGGAAGTTTGTATGTGGTTACCGAATGTTGTTCAAGTCCGGATGAGATCCCGGACGTCACGAGGAGTTCGGAATGGTCCGAGGTAAAGATTTATATATGGAAAGTTGTTGTTCGGGTTCCGAAAAAGTTCGGGTTTTTTCGGTATTGTACCGGAAGCTTCTAGAAGGTTCCGGAGGATTCGGAGGGGTCCGAGGTCCGAAATTGTTCCACCACGTCCAATACAGTAGCATGGGCTGTGAGGGGCCCTAGCCTTAATGGGCCAGGGGCACCAGCCCCCCAAGGCCCATGCGCATGGGAGGGGGAAACCGAAGGGGAGGGCCTCCACTTGACTTGGGAGGCACTCCTCCCCTCTTGGCCGCCCCAAGTCCCATCTAGGGCTGGCCGCACCCTTGGGGTGGGAAACCCTAAAGGGGCGCAGCCCCTTTCCCTATATATACTTGAGGTTTTGGCTGCCCAACACACATGAGAACTTCTCCTCTTGGTTCAGCCCTGCCTCTCTCCTCCTCCTCTCCCTTGGTGCTTGGCGAAGCCTGCTGGGATTGCCACGCACCTCCACCACCACCACGCCTGTTGTGTTGCTGCTGGATGGAGTCTTCCTCAACCTCTCCCTCTCTCCTTGCTGGATCAAGGTGTGGGAGACGTCACCGGGCTGTACGTGTGTTGAACGCGGAGGTGCCGTCCGTTCGGCACTAGGATCTCCGGTGATTTGGACCACGACGAGTACGACTCCTTCAACCCCGTTCTCATGAACGCTTCCGCTTAGCGATCTACAAGGGTATGTAGATGCACTCTCCTTCCCTCGTTGCTAGTTTCTCCATAGATAGATCTTGATGACACGTAGGGAAATTTTGAATTTCTGCTACGTTCCCCAACAATATTTTTTCCAGGTTTCTAGTGCCCAGCCTAAAACATCCCGGCCCAGGAAAGGATTATTAAGCCTAAGCTAGAGTCCATTATCTTTCTCGACTGAGAGACATTTTGGCCCAACTTGTTCTGCCATTGACGACGTAGCCAAACCGTTTCCGTTTTCCCGCGGGCCCAGTGGTCCGTGTCTACCAGTGATGAATCCTTCCCCCCAATCCCCAAACCACCATGGCGAGCCGCACCGGCGCCCAGCCACGGTGGACCCATGGTTGTCACCGGTTTCAAGCGAGGCAAGGGAGGCGCCTGGCCAGGTCCACTGCGAGCACGCCCTCGACGAGGCTCCCCCGCCAGTCCTTGAGGTGTGATGCCACGGTGCTCCCGAAAACGATTCCTGGGTGATTTAAGTTCTAAACCTGTTTCGATCTAAGAATTTTTTGCAAAAACATTAGTGCTGATTTAATTTGTGGGAGCTCTGATTTTCCCGGCGCCTAGCAGAACATCCACTTCCACGCCGCGGCACATGACAAATCATAGCTCCGCTGCTTTGCTCTTTTATATGCAGTGTTTTCGTTGCTTGATTAGATGGAATGGAACCATGGAGGTTACACAGACCTAGTATTGTTGCTCTTTTATATGCACTGGTATCAGCAAAACACATAGTGTAGATGATGGTGTCATGATGATGCATAGACACCTCTCTTGCTAGTTTAATTTCCTGTTTCACTAGTAAGCCATCCTTGCCGAGACTGGCTACAGATAGTGAGGAGAGGACACTTTTGCTGATGTTGATTGTCGAATAAGAGCAAGCGGTGGATTGTTGGATCTGATAAAAGACACAAATTTTCCCTCTGCTTTCCCCTTTTCCATGCTATAAAATACTCGGGGTCGTCCCTTTATTCTGAAATTTATTCAGGATCCCCCCGCTCATAACAAATACTTAATACAAATTTACGGTACATTGATTGTGATCTGTAATTCATTTTGTTCAGTATAATACATGAACACATCTGTTTTTAAAAATACAACAAGAGTTACATACATTACACAAGTTCAAAAAAAAGTTAGATTGGCACACCCCGGCGCTTCCTCCCTGGCAAGGTACTACTACTTCCTTCATGTGTATCCTGAACCCGACTTGTAACAAAATGAACAAATGATTTATGAGGGGGTATCCTTGATTCATATTCAATTAGAGTGAAGTCTCCTTCTGGCCTAACACCAGGATCTGCTAGAAGCTCTCCAAATGTCACACTTGGTGATTCCTCCTTGATTGGAACATTACTTGTATAACTTGTCATGGTAAGTGGATGCAAAGCAAAGTCCGTTATGTCGACTGGAAGGCCTTGTTCTTTAAGCTTGCTTGGGTGTGCACCATATATGGAGAGGTTTCTTTTAACATGTCTTATCCCCTTACCAAATATGCAACGCCAAAACTGAACAGTGAGGTTCATTCTCAACACATGGGCGAACGTATTTACTGCTACAAGTGAACCTCGCTTTCCATATAACTCCTTGGCAAACTCATCTGTTAATTGTGCTAGTTGTGGATGTTCTGCAGGGTCTACACTCCCGAATGCTAGGGTCTTAAAAAGATACCTCAACTCGTCATAAGACAAAGCACTTAGGAAAATAGGTTGCATTGATCCAAAACGGGCTAATCTTTTCAGTTTACTTATGATGATGATCTTGCTTCCTCTGCTCATTCTTACGAGAAACAAGTGGAACTTTTTCCAGTCATCGTCACTTATATCAGAAGCAAACTCTATAACTACCAACATCATGTCAAACATGGCCCCTCCATGGTCCAGTGTCGTCAAGAGGTTGTCTCCATTCAAGTGCAAAGTAGAGGAGAAGCGTGAGCGAACCCTTTCATCTGCACACACATGAGCAACCAATGTTTTATTTCCAACTCCAAAACCACCTATGATTGGAAGAACTGTCGGTGCATGATCACCAGGAGGATTGTTGTGCTCCAACAAGAAGCTCAATAGTTTTTGCTTTTCAGCATGTCGGCTGAACATGAAGTTGTTGGTGTAAAGATAAACATCATATGGCCTACGAGACATGTGCTCACATCCACTCAGAAGGACAACAAATTCTGCCATGTTAGCAACAGCAAGTTCTAAGCTTTCCAAGGCACCATCTGACTCGAGGCGCATGGCCATGTCATGCTTCTCAAAAAATTTCCGAGAACGCTTGAAAGGAATGGATATATACAAGCTGCTGCTGGATGGGTCATCGATGCTAACCTCGTTAGTGTCTGCACTGTCTTGGAGGTTTTGATACCTCAAGGTGTCCAGCACGCTGGTACCCTTTGTACATGGCCTCCGAGAGCATCTTTAGCTGCAACAACATCCCATAATTTGTTATGTACCGTGCATCTGCCTCCTCGACGACGATGCTGACTCTCATCAGGAGGTGCTGCAATCTCCTCACCACCTTCTCCTCTGACTGTGCCTCGCTCAAAGATGAGTAGCACTTGTTCTTCAGGAAGGAGATGAAACGTCTCACTAGTTCACCTGTGACTACAGATATGGTAGCTTCCATGGCAAGCAAGAAGAGAGGCCGATGAGGGGAGCTACTGGTCGATCTATATATATGTAGTCTGGACAAATTAACTAGCATCTGTCAAGTCTTGCAGAGTTTCGCACACAATAGAAAAGTCCCCAGACTATTGACTACGACGAGTTCAAGATTGAGTGGCAGATGGCCGCTAACATGTATCCTTATAAACTGCCTGTATTTGTACTATTTAAGTATTTATTGGTCTAGTACCCCCAAGGAATACACTAGTTGGGCTCCTCGTAAAAACATGTGAGAATGACTAGCCAACTGCCCAAGCGTCATGAAAACATTGACTTGTATTTTTAATAGTCACAGTAGGTAGGTCTAAATTAATATTCTTCCGCACTAACCAGTTTTTGGCCTTTGGAGATCACCGTGTCATTATTTTTTAGTGATATTCCTCACGGATGTCTGAATCCAGGTTGAGAAAACAAAGGCTACCATCGTGTACTATATTCTCATACAATAAATATGCATATCAATATCATTTATGTTACACAACAGCAAAATACTTGAAGTTACTTCCTGAGTAATCAATCTTTTGGAAGATATATCTCATGGCTCAAAACTGTTGCGCCATATGTGTTCTTCATGGCCAGGCTTCTGTTGATGGACAAGCCTGATTGCCCTCTGCAATGGTAAAGCTTTTGTGATTCTGAATTACTAGTTGTTCAAGAATTTACCTGATGATGATTCATAGACCTCTTTCTTGTTACTTTAATTTATGTTTCATTAGTTGGCCACCTTATTAATACTAGCTAGATCTTTTGAGTAGTAGTACTAACTGCCACTTAAGATGATGCTATATATGGCCACGCTGAACATATCTGATGCTCATGTATCAGAAAATACGACAAGGTTTTACATTACACGAGTTCTGCAACAATATTAGATCGGCACTCCCTGCCGCTTACTCCCTAGCATGGCACTAACTTCATGTGTATCCGGGGCACGGCTTGTAACGAAGTGAGCAGCTGAATTATGAGGGGTATCCTTGATTCCCATGAAATTAGAATGAATTATTTGGGTCTAACACTAGGATCTGCTAGAATTTCCCCCAGTCTGACACTTGGTGATTTCTTCTTGATTTGAACATTAACAGTATAACTTATCATGGTAAGTGAATGTGAAGCAAAGTCTAGAATGTCCACTGGGTGGCCTTGTTCTAACCATACTTATCTCCTTGTTCAGTATGCAACGCCAGAACTGGACATGGAGATTCCTTCTTAACACGTCCCCGAACATACTTGTTTCAACAAGTGTACCTTGCATGCTGTGCAAAACCTTCGCGTTGAACCACGCGCACCGCCTCGCAAGCGCCGCAACTATGACGAGGCCGGGAGCTCCTCCCTCCGCCCGCTGGTGGAGGAGTATAGACGCAGAAGCACGACGCTCTCTCTCTCGCAGCGCCGGCAGCCGGACCGGGAGCAACTTCGACAGGCTGGACCGAATCTTCTCGCCAGTGCTCAGGCGTCTTCGGGCGGCCGTTGATCACCCTCTGCCCCTCCCACGACATGCACTCGACATCAGGATGAGGTTCGGATGGCTACGCGCGCCGCAAAAAGCTGTCGGAAGAAAGCGGGTTTGTCACCGGAGATGTCGAATTGCGGCAGAGGGGGATATGGGAAATGAAGAATGCGGACCCTAAAATGGACTCGCTCCGGTATATATTGCGGATTCTAAAGCGGCTTTCCGACCTCCCGTAAGAAAATTACATGTCGGGCCGTTTTTGCAGGACTTGTTCGGGCCGGGTTTTTTGCGTGTACTGTATAGCTGGAAAAACATGGCCGGCGAGGTTTTAAGGGATCTGCAGATGCTCTTAGCAAGAGCCGAACCGTTTCCATTTTACCGTGGGGCCCGACGGTCGGTGCCACCAGCGATGTTGTTCGCTGAATTGATCTCAATCTCCTCCTTCTCCAAAGCCCAAACATGCCATGGCGTCGGCCACCAGCGAAGGCGCCGCCCTTTAACACATAGCATCCCGTCGGGCCTCGTGCGGACCCATGGTGGTCGCCTACTTCAAGTGAGACAAGGGAGGTGCCTAGACAAGTCGATTGGGAGGACCTCATGGGCTAGCTGGAGCCTCGCCGGCGGCAACGTGCGCCTCGCTGATGCTGTGCGACCCCCAACTTCCTTCTTCCCCAACCTACCATGGGTGCAACCACGAGCATCCTCCTGCCTTCCCCAGGCCAGCAGCGAGCCGTGCCTCGTGCGGAGCCATGGCGGTCGCCGATGTCAGGTGCGAGGGGGAATGGGAGACGCGTAGCTAGTTCAACTACGAGCACCTCAAGGGCTGGCACGGAAGCCTCCCAAATTCAACGTGATGCCGCCGTGCTCCCAGGGTTCTTCGAAATCAATTCCTCGGTAATTTGTATCTAAACCTGTCCCGATTCCACTATCAACTATAGCAGAATGCTAGCCATAACATTGCAGTGATGATGATGTTGATGATGCATATACCTCTTTCTTGTAAGTTTAATTTCTGTTGCATCAGTAAGCCACCTTACAGAGAGTCCGAGACTTAAAGCATTATCTAAGAAGAGCAGTTCTACAGGTTTATTGTACACTATAATTGAGATCCGTGATATATTTAGTTCAATGGTTCACAGCAACGATGTATCAAGAAAATACAACAAGAGATGCATTTTACAAGTCTTGAAACAAAACTAGTCACTCCTTGTCGTTTCCTCCCTGGCAAGGCGCTTCCTTTGATATGTGACAAAATTATGAAATGATTTCGAAGGGGGTACCCTTGATTCCCATGCAACTAGACTGAAGTCTCCTTTTGGGACAACACTAGGATCTGTTACAAGTTACACAAATGTTACACATGGGAGTTCCTTCTTCACTGAAGCACTAACTGTGTAAGGTGTCATGCTAAGTGGATGCAACGCAAACTCTGTTATGTCCATTGTATGGCCTTGTTGTATAAGCGAGTTCGGGTGCACGCCATACATGGAGAGGTTCCTCTTGAACACTCTCATCCCCTTTTCGATTATGCGCCGCCAAAACTGAACATCGAGATTCCTTCTCAAGACATCTACGTAGGCATTTGTGGCAAGAAGTGAACCTATGTGCACTGTGCAACTCATTGGCAAATTCATCTGCCGTTTGTACTAGCGAGTGAAGGAAATATGCCCTAGAGGCAATAATAAAGTTATTATTTATTTCCTTATATCATGATAAATGTTTGTTATTCATGCTAGAATTGTATTAACCGGAAACATAATACATGTGTGAATATATAGACAAACAGTATGTCACTAGTATGCCTCTTCTTGACTAGCTTGTTAATCAAAGATGGTTATGTTTCCTAACCATGAACAAGGGGTTGTTATTTGATTAACAAGGTCACATCATTAGTTGAATGATCTGATTGACATGACCCATTCCGTTAGCTTAACACTTGATCGTTTAGTATGTTAATGCTTTCTTCATGACCCATACATGTTCCTGTAACTATGAGATTATGCAACTCCGTTTACGGAGGAACACTTTGGTACTACCAAACGTCACAACGAATCGGGTGATTATAAAGGAGTACTACAGGTGTCTCCAAAGGTACTTGTTGGGTTGGCGTATTTCGAGATTAGGTTTTGTCACTCCGATCGTCGGAGAGGTATCTCTAGGCCTTCTCGGTAATACACATCACCTAAGCCTTGCAAGCATTACAACTAATGAGTTAGTTGTGAGATGATGTATTACGGAACGAGTAAAGAGACTTACCGGTAACGAGATTGAACTAGGTATTGGATACCGACGATCGAATCTCGGGTAAGTAACATACCGATGACAAAGGGAACAACGTATGTCGTTATGCGGTTTGACCGATAAAGATCTTCGTAGAATATGTAGGAACCAATATGGGCATCCAGGTTCCGCTATTGGTTATTGACCGAGAATGGTTCTAGGTCATGTCTACATAGTTCTCGAACCCGTAGGGTCCGCACGCTAACGCTTCGATGACAGTTCATAATGAGTTTATAAGTATTGATGCACCGAAGGTTGTTCGGAGTCCCGGATGTGATCACGGACATGACGAGGAGTCTCGAAATGGTCGAGACATAAAGATTGATATATTGGAAGCCTACATTTGGACATCGGAAGTGTTCCGGGTGAAATCGGGATTTTACGAGTACAGGAGGTTACGGAACCCCGGGAAGTCCATGGGCCTTAATGGGCCATGGGAGAAGAGGAAGGGCAGGCCAAGGTGGGCTGCGCCCCCTCCCCTCTAGTCCGAATAGGACAAGGAAGGGGGGGCGCCCTTCCTCTTCCCCTCCTCCAATCCTAGTCCAACTAGGAGAGGGGAGTCCTACTCCCGGTGGGAGTAGGACTCCTCCTTGCGCCTCCCCTAGGGCCGGCCAGCTCCCCTTGGCTCCTTTATATCACAGGGGCAGGGGCACCCCAAACACACAAGTTGATCTACGGATCTTTCCTTAGCCGTGTGCGGTGCCCCTTCCACCATATTCCACTTCGGTCATATCGTCATGGAGCTTAGGCGAAGCCCTGCGCGGAGAAGTCATATCGTCGCGAGCTTAGGCGAAGCCCTCGTCGGTGGAGCATCAACATCGTCACCACGCCGTCGTCTTGACGGAACTCATCCCGACACTTTGCTGGATCGGAGTCCGGGATCGTCATCGAGCTGAACGTGTGCAGAACTCGGAGGTGCCGTACGTTCGGTGCTTGGATCGGTCGGATCGTGGAGACGTACGACTACATCAACCGCGTTGTCATAACGCTTCCGCTTTCGGTCTACGAGGGTACGTGGACGGACACTCTCCCCTCTCGTTGCTATGCCATCACCATGGTCTTGCGTGATCGTAGGAATTTTTTGAAATTACTACGTTCCCCAACAGTGGCATCCGAGCCTGGTTTTATGCGTTGATGTCATATGCACGAGTAGAACACAAGTGAGTTGTGGACGATACAAGTCATACTGCCTACCAGCATGTCATACTTTGATTCAGCGGTATTGTGAGATGAAGCGGCCGGACCGACATTACCGCGTACGCTTACGCGAGACTGGTTTCACCGCTCCGAGCACTCGTTGCTTAAAGGTGACCGGCGGGTGTCTGTCTCTCTCACTTTAGTTGAATCGAGTGTGGCTACGCCCGGTCCTTGAGAAGGTTAAAACGGAGTCAATTTGACGAAGTATCGTTGTGGTTTTGATGCGTAGGTAAGAACGGTTCTTGCTAAAGCCCGTAGCAGCCACGTAAAACTTGCAACAACAAAGTAGAGGACGTCTAACTTGTTTTTGCAGGGCATGATGTGATGTGATGTGGTCAAGACGTGATGCTATATTTTATTGTATGAAATGATCATGTTTTGTAACCGAGTTATCGGCAACTGGCAGGAGCCATATGGTTGTCGCTTTATTGTATGAAATGCAAACTCCATGTAATTGCTTTACTTTATCACTAAGGAGTAGCGATAGTCGTAGAAGCAATAGTTGGCGAGACGACAACGATGCTACGATGGAGATCAAGGTGTCGCGCCGGTGACGATGGTGATCATGACGGTGCTTCGGCGATGGAGATCACAAGCACAAGATGATGATGACCATATCATATCACTTATATTGATTGCATGTGATGTTTATCCTTTATGCATCTTATCTTGCTTTGATTGACGGTAGCATTATAAGATGATCTCTCACTAAAAATTATCAAGAAGTGTTCTCCCTGAGTATGCACCGTTGCCAAAGTTCGTAGTACCCAGACACCACGTGATGATCGGGTGTGATAAGTTCTACGTCCATCTACAACGGGTGCAAAACAGTTGCACACGCGGAACACTCAGGTTAAACTTGACGAGCCTAGCATATAACAGATATGGCCTCGGAACACGGAGACCGAAAGGTCGAACGTGAATCATATAGTAGATATGATCAACATAGTGATGTTCACCATTGAAACTACTCCGTCTCACGTGATGATCGGACATGGTTTAGTTGATTTGGATCACGTGATCACTTAGATGACTAGAGAGATGTCTGTCTAAGTGGGAGTTTTTAATATGATTAATTGAACTTAAATTTATCATGAAACTTAGTACCTGATAGTATTTTGCTTGTCTATGTTTAATGTAGATAGATGGCTCGTGCTGTTGTTCCGTTGAATTTTAATGCGTTCCTTGAGAAAGCAAAGTTGAAAGATGATGGTAGCAATTACACGGACTGGGTCCGTAACTTGAGGATTATCCTCATTGCTGCACGAAAAATTACGCCCCGGAAGCACCGCTGGGTGACAGGCTCTGCTGCAGATCTTGAGCGAGAAGTTATGAGCGTCACGCAAAGCGAGCTGATGACTACTCTATAGTTCAGTGTGCCATGCTTTACGGCTTAGAACCGGGTCTTCAACGACGTTTTGAACGTCATGGAGCATATGAGATGTTCCAGGAGTTGAAGTTAATATTTCAAGCAAATGCCGGATTGAGAGATATGAAGTCTCCAATAAGTTCTATAGCTGCAAGATGGAGGAGAATAGTTACATCGGTGAGCACATACTCAAAATGTCTGGGTATAACAATCACTTAATTCAGCTGGGAGTTAATCTTCCGGATGATAGTGTCATTGATGAATTCTCCAATCACGCCACCAAGCTACAAGAGCTTCGTGATGAACTATAATATGCAAGGGATGACTAAGACAATTCCTGAGCTCTTCGCGATGCTAAAAGCAGCGGAGGTAGAAATCAAGAAAGAGCATCAAGTGTTGATGGTCAACAAGACCACTAGTTTCAAGAAAAAGGGCAAAGGGAAGAAGAAGGGAAACTTCAAAAAGAACAACAAGAAAGTTGCTGATCAAGAGAAGAAACCCAAGTCTGGACCTAAGCCTGAAACTGAGTGTTTTTACTGCAAGCAGACCGGACACTGGAAGCGGAACTGCCCCAAGTATTTGGCGGATAAAAAGGATGGCAAGGTGAACAAAGGTATATGTGATATACATGTTATTGATGTGTACCTTACTAGAGCTCGTAGTAGCACCTGGGTATTTGATACTGGTTCTGTTGCTAATATTTGCAACTCGAAACAGGGACTACGGAATAGACGAGCACTGGCAAAGGACGAGGTGACGATGCGCGTGGGAAATGGTTCCAAAGTCAATGTGATCGCGGTCGGCACGCTATCTCTACATCTACCTTCGGGATTAGTTTTAGACCTAAATAATTGTTATTTGGTGCCAGCGTTAAGCATGAACATTATATCTGGATCTTGTTTAATGCGAGACGGTTATTCATTTAAATCAGAGAATAATGGTTGTTCTATTTATATGAGTAATATCTTTTATGGTCATGCACCCTTGAAGAATGGTCTATTCTTGTTGAATCTCGACAGTAGTGATACACATATTCATAATGTTGAAGCCAAAAGATGCAGAGTTGATAATGATAGTGCAACTTATTCGTGGCACTGCCGTTTAGGTCATATCGGTGTAAAACGCATGAAGAAACTCCATACTGATGGGCTTCTGGAATCACTTGATTATGAATCACTTGGTACTTGCGAACCGTGCCTCATGGGCAAGATGACCAAAACGCCGTTCTCCGGAACTATGGAGCGAGCAACTGATTTATTGGAAATCATACATACTGATGTATGTGGTCCAATGAATGTTGAGGCACGCGGCGGGTATCGTTATTTTCTCACCTTCACAGATGATTTAAGCAGATATATGGGTATATCTACTTAATGAAACACAAATCTGAAACGTTTGAAAAGTTCAAAGAATTTCAGAGTGAAGTGGAAAATCATCGTAACAAGAAAATAAAGTTTCTACGATCTGATCGTGGAGGAGAATATTTGAGTTACGAGTTTGGTTTACATTTGAAAAAATGTGGAATAGTTTCAAACTCACGCCACCCGAACACCACAGAGAAATGGTGTGTCCGAGCGTCGTGTCGTACTTTACTAGATATGGTGCGATCTATGATGTCTATTTCGATTTACCGCTATCGTTTTGGGGTTATGCTTTAGAGACGGCCGCATTCACGTTGAATAGGACACCGTCAAAATCCGTTGAGACGACGCCTTATGAACTGTGGTTTGGCAAGAAACCAAAGTTGTCGTTTCTTAAAGTTTGGGGCTGCGATGCTTATGTAAAGAAACTTCAACCAGATAAGCTCGAACCCAAATCGGAAAATGTGTCTTCATAGGATACCCAAAGGAGACTGTTGGGTACACCTTCTATCACAGATCTGAAGGCAAGATTTTCGTTGCTAAATTCGGGTCCTTTCTAGAGAAGGAGTTTCTCTCGAAAGAAGTGAGTGGGAGGAAAGTAGAACTTGATGAGATAATCAGTATCTGCTCCCTTATTGGAAAGTAGTTCATCACAAGAAATGGTTCTGTGACAACTACACCAATTAGTGAGGAAACTAATGATGATGATCATGAAGCTTGAGATCAAGTTGCTCTTGAACCTCGTAGGTCAACCAGAGTAAAATACGCACCAGTGAGTGGTACGGTAATCTTATTCGGAAGTCATGTTACTTGACCATGGCGAACCTACAAACTATGAAGAAGCGATGGTGAGCCCAGATTCCATAAAATGGCTGGAAGCCATGAAATCTGAGATGGGATCCATGTATGAGAACAAAGTATGGACTTTGGTTGACTTGCCCGATGATCGGCAAGCCATTGAAAATAAATGGATCTTTAAGAAGAAGACTGACGCCGATGGTAATGTAACTGTCTACAAAGCTCGACTTGTTGCAAAAGGTTTTCGACAAGTTCAAGGGGTTGACTACGATGAGACTTTCTCACCCGTGGCGATGCTTAAGTCTGTCCGAATCATGTTAGCAATTGCCGCATTTTATGATTATGAAATTTGGCAAATGGATGTAAAACCGCATTCTTGAATGGATTTCTAGAAGAAGAGTTGTATATGATGCAACCAGAAGGTTTTGTCGATCCAAAGGGTGCTAACAAAGTGTGCAAGCTCCAACGATCAATTTATGGTCTGGTGCAAGCCTCTCGGAGTTGGAATAAACGCTTTGATAGTGTGATCAAAACATATGGGTTTGTACAGACTTTTGGAGAAGCCTGTATTTACAAGAAAGTGAGTGGGAGCTCTGTAGCATTTCTGATATTATATGTGGACGACATATTATTGATTGGAAATGATATAGAATTTCTGGATAGCATAAAAGGATACTTGAATAAAAGTTTTTCAATGAAAGGCCTCGGTGAAGCTGCTTACATATTGGGCATCAAGATCTATAGAGATAGATCAAGACGCTTGATTGGACTTTCACAAAGCACATACCTTGATAAAGTTTTGAAAAAGTTCAAAATGGATCAGGCAAAGAAAGGTTTTTTACCTGTGTTACAAGGTATAAGATTGAGTCAGACTCAATGCCCGACCACAGCAGAAGATAGAGAGAAAATGAAAGATGTTCCCTATGCTTCAGCCATAGGCTCTATCATGTATGCAATGCTGTGTACCAGACCTGACGTATGCTTAGCTGTAAGCTTGGCAGGAAGGTACCAAAGTAATCCAGGAGTGGATCACTGGACAGCGGTCAAGAACATCCTGAAATACCGAAAAGGACTAAGGATATGTTTCTCGATATGGAGGTGACAAAGAGCTAGTCGTAAATGGTTACGTCGATGCAAGCTTTGACACTGATCCGGACGATTCTAAATCGCAAACCGGATCGTGTTTTTTTAAACGGTGGAGCTGTCAGTTGGTGCAGTTCTAAACAAAGCGTCGTGGCGGGATCTACATGTGAAGCGGAGTACATAGCTGCTTCGGAAGCAGCGAATGAAGGAGTCTGGATGAAAGAGTTCATTTCCGATCTAGGTGTCATACCTAGTGCATCGGGACCGATGAAGATCTTCTGTGACAATACTGGTGCAATTGCCTTGGCAAAGGAATCCAGATTTCACAAGAGGACCAAGCACATCAAGAGACGCTTCAATTCCATTCGGGACCAAGTCCAAGTGGGAGACATAGAGATTTGCAAAATACATACGGATCTGAATGTTGCGCACCGTTGACTAAGCCTCTTCCACGAGCAAAACATGATCAGCACCAAGACTCCATGGGTGTAAGGATCATTACTTTGTAATCTAGATTATTGACTCTAGTGCAAGTGGGAGACTGAAGGAAATATGCCCTAGAGGCAATAATAAAGTTATTATTTATTTCCTTATATCATGATAAATGTTTGTTATTCATGCTAGAATTGTATTAACCGGAAACATAATACATGTGTGAATATATAGACAAACAGTATGTCACTAGTATGCCTCTTCTTGACTAGCTTGTTAATCAAAGATGGTTATGTTTCCTAACCATGAACAAGGGGTTGTTATTTGATTAACAAGGTCACATCATTAGTTGAATGATCTGATTGACATGACCCATTCCGTTAGCTTAACACTTGATCGTTTAGTATGTTAATGCTTTCTTCATGACCCATACATGTTCCTGTAACTATGAGATTATGCAACTCCCGTTTACCGGAGGAACACTTTGGGTACTACCAAACTGGGTGATTATAAAGGAGTACTACAGGTGTCTCCAAAGGTACTTGTTGGGTTGGCGTATTTCGAGATTAGGTTTTGTCACTCCGATCGTCGGAGAGGTATCTCTAGGCCTTCTCGGTAATACACATCACCTAAGCCTTGCAAGCATTACAACTAATGAGTTAGTTGTGAGATGATGTATTACGGAACGAGTAAAGAGACTTACCGGTAACGAGATTGAACTAGGTATTGGATACCGACGATCGAATCTCGGGTAAGTAACATACCGATGACAAAGGGAACAACGTATGTCGTTATGCGGTTTGACCGATAAAGATCTTCGTAGAATATGTAGGAACCAATATGGGCATCCAGGTTCCGCTATTGGTTATTGACCGAGAATGGTTCTAGGTCATGTCTACATAGTTCTCGAACCCGTAGGGTCCGCACGCTTAATGTTTCGATGACAGTTCATAATGAGTTTATAAGTATTGATGCACCGAAGGTTGTTCGGAGTCCCGGATGTGATCACGGACATGACGAGGAGTCTCGAAATGGTCGAGACAAAAGATTGATATATTGGAAGCCTACATTTGGACATCGGAAGTGTTCCGGTGAAATCGGATTTTACCGAGTACCGGAGGTTACCGAACCCCGGGAAGTCCATGGGCCTTAATGGGCCATGGGAGAAGAGGAAGGGCAGGCCAAGGTGGGCTGCGCGCCCCCCTCCCCCCTCTAGTCCGAATAGGACAAGGAAGGGGGGGCGCGCCTTCCTCTTCCCTCCTCCAATCCTAGTCCAACTAGGAGAGGGGGAGTCCTACTCCGGTGGGAGTAGGACTCCTCCTTGTGCGCCTCCCCTAGGGCCGCCACCTCCCCTTGGCTCCTTTATATCACGGGGCAGGGGCACCCCAAAACACACAAGTTGATCTACGGATCTTTCCTTAGCCGTGTGCGGTGCCCCCTTCCACCATATTCCACTTCGGTCATATCGTCGCGGAGCTTAGGCGAAGCCCTGCGCCGGAGAAGTCATATCGTCGCGGAGCTTAGGCGAAGCCCTGCGTCGGTGGAGCATCAACATCGTCCTGCACGCCGTCGTCTTGACGGAACTCATCCCGACACTTTGCTGGATCGAGTCCGGGATCGCCATCGAGCTGAACGTGTGCAGAACTCGGAGGTGCCGTCGTTCGGTGCTTGGATCGGTCGGATCGTGGAGACGTCACGACTACATCAACCGCGTTGTCATAACGCTTCGCTTTCGGTCTCGAGGGTACGTGGGCGGACACTCTCCCTCTCGTTGCTATGCCATCACCATGGTCTTGCGTGATCGTAGGAAATTTTTTGAAATTACTACGTTCCCCAACAGCGAGGATGTTCTGCGGGCTCTACACTCTCGAAGGATAGTGCATTGAAAAAGTATCTCAACTCGTCGCAAGATAGCACACTTAGGAAGATCGGTTTACCGTTCCCAACAGGGCTAACCTCTTGAGTTTGCTTACGATGATGATCTTGCTTCCTCTACTCATCCTTATGAGAAGCGAGCAAAACTTTTTCCAGTCATCATCATCTACATAAGAAGCAAACTCAATAACTACCAACATCATCCCAAACATGCTCCTTCCATCATCAAGTACCCAAAAGTATGTCTCCATTCAAGTGCAAAATAGAGGAGAACCGTGAGCAAACCCTTTCATCGCCACACACATGAGCAACCAAAGTTTTCTTCCCAACTGCAGCACCACCTATGCGCGGGGAAAGATGCCCCGCATGATCACCTGAAGGATCGTTGTGCTCTCAACAAGAAGCTCAAGAGCTTTTGCTTTTCAGTGTGTCGGCTAAACATGAAATTGTCGGTGTAAAGGTAAACGTCATATGGCCTGCGAGACACACGCTCACATCCACCCAGAAGCACAACAAATTATGTCATGTTAGCAACAACAATCTCTAAGCTTTCCAAAGCACCATGTGACTCAAAGCAAATGGCCTTGTCGTCTTTCTCCATTGTTGTTCGAGAACGCTTGAGTGGAATGGCTAAATACAAACTGTTGCCAGATGATGGTGCCTCTGAGAGCATCTTGAGTTGCATCATCATCCCTGAGTTGGTTATGTATCGAGCGTCCGCTTCCTCGACGATGGTGCCTACTCTGATCAGGAGTTGTTGCAACCTCTCCACCACCTTCTTCTCTGAATGTCCATGGCTGGAGGAGTGATACTTGTTCATCGGGCGGGAGATGAACCGGCTTACAAGCTCACTTGCAACTGCAGAAATGGCAACCTCCATGGCCAGGATTGATGAGGTAAGCTGTTGGTTGATCTCTGGACAAATTTAACTAAACTGGGCTCTGCAAGATTTGAAGTATCAATCGCATTTAAACAAAGTGTCCCTGGACGACTTGGTGGGTGGGTGGGTGGGTGGGTGAAAGGCACGGATACTTTGTGTAAAGCTCAAAGACGTGATAAGGACCGGCGAACTTTCCAAGCAGCATTAAAAAGAATTAACCAACTAGTATTTGTAATATTTACATTAGGTCCAAATTGATTATTGTCCCTTTGCAAAATGTATATTTAATCATCTTTGCATTTGTCTTTTGTTGAAATCCTTACATTTTTTTATACATACGAGGGAATCACTGGTGGATCCTCTTGGGGACCATCCCAGGTTCTGGCCACCCCTTACCAAGGTGCAATTCTCTTTCACGGGATATATGACCCATTAGTTAGCCTAATTTTATGGGTTAGCAAAGGCTGAGAGGTTGCTTCTTAACTAGCAGCACAATCGCCCCCTCCCCCCTCTTATATTTGGTTCACCCTCTACCACTGGAGGGAATGACATCTCATGCATGTGCAGCCTATTATTGCAATGATTCACCTTGAAAATTGTTTATGTTTTTTCAGATGAGCTTCAGTGGAGAGAAGCAGCGCTCAGCTCATTGACAAAGAAATGATATGTGCCCTTTTATCTTGGTCATTGATTAGAATCACAACTCTATACCTTAAAAAAATTTCTGAGCAAATGTAACTAGTTTGTTTCTACATTTGCCCTCAATCTCTGTGCGGCTTATTTTGTACTAATTCAGCTTTTTATCGGAAATTGTCGCACTGTGTGCATTCTTAGAGTCCTGACGTTGACTCCACGATGGTAAAAATGGAAAAGCAAATACTGGGACCAAATTTGTTTTTGTTATTAAAAAAACTAAAAGTAATCCTCCTACAGGAAATTATTTGGTACCTCATGTGTATTTGCTCCATGCACTGAGTACAATCAGAAAAAATTACCAAAGCATGAGATAGTCTAAAATTAACCAAAAAAATGTTATCACTGTGGCCCAAAATCGAACAGGAAGGCCTCAAGGAGGACCGAGCGGCCCAAAATGAATTCTCTGCCAAAGATTAGCTGGGGCTATATACTTCTGCAGCAGTCACATTAGGCACTTGGCAGTTAGTTCAGCTAAGACTAGCGGCTTAAACTGGGCTTAAACAGCAACTTAGAGACAACAAGGAAATGGTAAATGACAAGTAGAATCATGTCGTTGGATACACTTGATCACTCCTGAACCGTCGGTGAACCTTGAGTGAAGGCGGCAAAGCAAACGATGCTTTTCTCCTGTTTTGGCCAGCTTCAAATTTAAAGTATGTTCTGAATGTTCAGAAGTTCCAGAATCCTTAAACTAGACAACACTTGAACAAATATTCTTTTCTTATTTCAGTTAAGTTTTCTCACCTTCCTATATGGATCAGGATTCATTCAATGGTGCGAGATGATGTTGTTTGTTATCTAGAAAGTGCAGGGTGGAGGGGGGGAAGGGGGGGTCGTTGGATCTGATAGTACAGTTTTATTTACAATTGAGATATCCAACACATTTAGTTTAATGGTATATAATCACTCTTTAAAATGGTTTGTCCATGGCAACACGAACACATCTTTTCTTCATGCATCAGAAAGCACAACATGAGTTACATTATGCAAGCTCTGAAACAAAATTACATAGGCACTCCTCGTCGCTTCAACCCTGGCCCTTCATGTATATCTTGAGCATGACTTGTAACAAAATGAGCAAACGAGTTGTGAGGGGGTATCCTTGATTCCCATGAAATTAAAATGAAGTCTTCTTTTGGTCTAACACTAGGATCAGTTATCAATTGCCCAAATGTCACACTTGGCAATTCCTTCTTGGTTGAAACATTAACGGTATAACGTGTCATGCTAAGTGGATGCAAAGCAAAGTCCGTTATGTCCACCGGATGGCCTTGTTCTATAAGGATGGTTGGGTGCGCACCGTATATGGAGAGGTTTCTTTTAACCATTTGTATCCCCCTTTCGAATATACCACGCCAGAACTGAACATTGAGGTTCCTTCTCAACACATCTGCGAACATATTTGTTGCGACAAGTGAACCTTGTGTACTGTGCAACACCTTGGCATATTCATCTGCTATTTCTACGAGCCGTGGATGTTGCATGGGGTCTACACTTCCAAATACTAGTGTCTTGAAAAGGTACCTCAACTCGTCATAAGACAGAACAGTTAGGAAAATTGGTTTCACCGATCCAAATCGAGCTAGCCTTTGAACTCTACTTATGATGATGATCTTACTTCCTCTGCCCATTGTTACGACAAATGAGTGAAACCTTTTCCAATCATCGTCACCTATATCAGAAGCAAACGTAAGAACCACCAACACCATCCCAAACATGGTCCTTCCATTGTCAAGTATCCTCATAAAGCTGTCTCCATTCAAGTGCAAAATGGAGGAGAAGCGTGAGTTAACCCTTTCGTCGCCACACACATGAGCAACCAAGGTTTTCTTTCCTACTGCAGCACCACCTATGACTGGAAGAATTGCTGGTGCATGATCACCATGAGGGTCATTGTGTTGCAGCAAGAAGCTCAAGAGGTTCTGCTTCTCAGCATGTCGGCCGAACATGAAGTTTTCGGTGTAAAGATAAACGTCGTATGGCCTACGAGACATGCGCTCGCATCCACCCAGAAGCACGACAAATTCTGCCATGTTAGCGACAGCAATTTCTAAGCTTTCCAGGGCATCATGTGACTCGAGGTGCACGGCCTTGCTAGCTGTTCGAGAACGCTTGGCTAAATACAAGCAGCTGATGGATGAGTCGTTGCTAACCTCATTGAAGCTTCCACTATCTTGGAGGGTTCGGTACCTCAAGGAGTCCAGCACGCGGGATCCTCTGTACATGGCCTCTGAGAGCTTCTTGAGTTGTGTCATCATTCCAGAGTTTGTTATGTACCGCGCGTCCACCTCCTCAACGATGGTGCCAGCCCTCATCAGGAGGTGCTGCAACCTCTCCACCACCTTCTTTTGCTCCTCTGAGTGTGCATGGCTTAAGGAGGAGCGATACTTGTTCATCAGGAAGGAGATGAACCTGCTCAAAAGTTCACCTGTAACTGCAGATATGGCAACCTCCATGGATTGATGAGGGAATCCTTCTCTCTGGGCAAATTAACGGGCCTCTGCCAACACTTAATCTTTTTTACCGAAGCCTCTGCGAACTCTTACAGTGACTTCAAAATATAGAAAAGTTTGTAGCGATGACTACAACATCAACTACGACGAGTTCAAGGGTGTGTGATCACATGGGCACTTAATTTTCTAAACGTCCAAACATGTTGACAAGGACAAGCGAACTGTCCAAGCAGCATGAAAACATAAACCAATATTTCTAATACTCATGGTAGGTCCAACATTAACTATTGTTCCAATAACAAAAATGTATATTATCTTGCATTGGACTCCATCCTTTCACATTTTACATGGCAACCCATATATATGTGCACTCTACCACCTCTAACCAAGTTTGACCGTGTGATGTTATGTTGCACTTGTATTGCAATATTGTACTCGCTCGGTAATAAAATGTAAGGCGTGTTTAACAATTGTACGTGAAACAAAAAATGCCCTATATTTTGTTACAGAGGGAGTAGCTGTATATAATAAAAGTAAATAAAAATGAAAATCATGTTCACTCACATGTGGCACCAACATATAGTCAGCAACACTCTTAACCATGTCGAACGTCCGAGTTTTGAAGATATCTTACTGCCTGGGCTTTATTTGGCCTTTTTGGGAACGGTGAACTTCTTTCAGATTGTTGCAGGTATTGTACACTAGTCCGGAAAAAAAATCATTCAAAAGGAATCTTGCTGTAAGATAAACTTATATATGTGTACGCATTTGTTTTTCAGATTTATGCAGGTATTGGATACTTGTACAAAGTTGACATTTGGATTGGCTCTCATAATTAACATTCAAGAAAACAAATTCACGTCTGGAAGCGACCATCCTGATTGCAACTCATTGGTAAGGAACGATGCACATTTTATCTTGGTCAGTAATGAGAAATACAATTCACTTCTTTATGTATGAAAACAATTCGCTTGTATATTCACTTCCTTGGTTCTTCATAACCCAATCATGAAGTGTGTTCAGTCTTGAATCAAAAACTGTTGCACCTTATGATTCTTCAGAGTTCAGTCTTGACCTGATACTGATCTCCACAATGGTAAACATGGAAAACAAAAATAGTATGATGCAACCTGGACGATAACATTTTTTTGTTTCATACTAAAACTAGGAGTATTCTTCCAACTAGACTCCCTGTAATGATTAAGTATAGTCCGAGCAATTACCAAAGAATGGGACACTCCGGAATGGACAAAAACTGCGTCATCATTTGGCCCAAAATCTAACAGAAGGACCTCGAACGGACATGGCACAAACAGTGGTTTTCATGATTGTTTTCAGAGTGGACAAACAAAAATCCAGAAGAGAAATGGTACACTCACGCCACTAGACAAATGTTGAGTTCCACGGTTCTACTTTAACAGTGGCACTCGTTCTTTCTCTCTACCCTGTGGCTTCTTGTGGTTGTTGATCATACATTTATTAGCATAGAATTTTCTGCGTGTCGATGTGCTGAAGAAATTTACGTTTTAGAACAATAGGGAGTACTCCCAGAGTTCCATATCTGGCTCAAACTTATCAACACGCATCAATTCAAAAGGTCGGGAGGTGTGGCTACTACCTCTGGTGTGCATGTAGGGAAATCTTATAAGCTAGTAGTAAAATGAAAATCAAAGGTGTCAACTTCATTCTACTGGCGCTGTAGCTTAGATATGATGGTTTGTCTTGACTTTTGTCCTCGATGACAAAACACGACAAACAGAACAAGGAGCTGAGATGACGAGCAGGATGATGTAGGGCAGAATATGATGGTTTTATCATTAAGCTTCCTATGCAGCCAGGGTTACCAAATCATCGACCTTAACCTGCTTTGCAATAGAGGTGACCGTTTTTACTAGTACTCCTTATACTATTCTTTGTTTGAAAATATGCTATAATATACTCCCTCCGTTTCCAAATATTTTTCTTTCTAGAGATTTCAACAAGTGACTACATACGAAGCAAAATGAGTGAATCTACACTCTTAAATATGTCTACATACATCCCTATGTTATAGTCCATTTGAAATGTTTAGATAGACAAATATTTGGAAACGGAGGGAGTAATAAATTTGCTGTCCTATACTAGAGTACAAATCTATTGAAAAAAATATACTAATATGAACATGAGAAATGTTTTCGAATGGATAAACGCTGGATGCTAGAGATAGAGATGAATATTGTAGTTCGAGCACATAAAACAACATCAAACCATTGACTGACGAGTTCAACGGTGCGTGTTCACACATGCACTTAATTGTCTTAACATCCAAATATGTGACAAGGACTAGCCAATTGTCCAAGCAACATGACAAAATTGGCTAGTATTTTAAATATAAGCAGTAGGTATGTCCAGCTTAATTGTTATTCTGTAGAAAAAATGTATATTTAATCATCTTACATTTGTCTTTCGTTGGACTCGTTTTACATTTTATACGTACTAGAGAATGGCAAGACTGGGACCTCATCTCCCATATCCTCCATGGAGACATCCAGCAGATCACTCATGAAGACTAGTGCATCCTCATCTTCCACAACCAGCAGAGAGGTAAGCTTAATTTTTTTTTCGGCCTCGTCAATCTCTTCTTTTTTAAAACTTCTTTCTGTGTTAGCATGTTATTTTATTTTCTGATTCATTTTGTCAGCATCCATTCTTGCTTTTAGTCTTTTCAATCACCTTTGTTTAGCAGACATACATGCAAACAATTTAAGGCCAACATTTAACATTTATGTGCTTTCCGAGCGCAATATTGACCACATATGACCATATCTGCTAAGTTGTCATGCAGCCAAAATCAAAATATACCCCCGAAACTACATGTACATGCCGCTAAATTTCCGTAGCGACATGGTGGTGTTGGGGAACGTAGTAATTTCAAAAAATTTCCTACGATCACGCAAGACCGTGGTGATGGCATAGCAACGAGAGGGGAGAGTGTCCGTCCACGCACCCTCGTGAGACCGAAAGCGAAGCGTTATAACAACGCTGTTGATGTAGTCGTGCGTCTTCACGATCCGACCGATCCAAGCACCGAGCGTCACGGCACCTCCGAGTTCTGCACACGTTCAGCTCGATGGCGATCCCGGACTCGATCCAGCAAAGTGTCGGGGATGAGTTCCGTCAGCACGACGGCGTGGTGACGACGATGATGCTCCACCGACGCAGGGCTTCGCCTAAGCTCCGCGACGATATGACTTCTCCGGCGCAGGGCTTCGCCTAAGCTCTGCGACGATATGACCGAAGTGGAATATGGTGGAAGGGGGCACCGCACACGGCTAAGGAACGATCCGTAGATCAACTTGTGTGTTCTAGGGTGCCCCCTGCCCCCGTATATAAAGGAGCCAAGGGGGAGGGGGCTGGCCGGCCAAGAGGGGGCGCGCCAGGGAGTCCTACTCCCTCTGGGAGTAGGATTCCCCCTCCAATCCTAGTTGGAATAGGATTCCCGGAGAAAGAGAGAGGGGGCGGCCCACCTTTCCTAGTCCTAATAGGACTAGGGAAGGGGAGGCGCAGCCCACCTAGGGCTGGCCCTTTCTCTTTCCACCAAGGCCCACTATGGCCCATATAGTTCCCGGGGTTCCGGTAACCTCCGGTACTCGTAAATTCGATTTCACTCGGAACATTTCCGGTGTCCAAATGTAGGCTTCAATATATCAATCTTTATGTCTCGACCATTTCGAGACTCCTCGTCATGTCCGTGATCACATCCGGGACTCCGAACTACCTTCGTACATCAATACTTATAAACTCATAATGAACTGTCATCGAAACGTTAAGCGTGCGGACCCTACGGGTTCGAGAACTATGTAGACATGACCTAGAACCATTCTCGGTCAATAACCAATAGCGGAACCTGGATGCCCATATTGGTTCCTACATATTCTACGAAGATCTTTATCGGTCAAACCGCATAACAACATACGTTGTTCCCTTTGTCATCGGTATGTTACTTACCCGAGATTCGATCGTCGGTATCCAATACCTAGTTCAATCTCGTTACCGGTAAGTCTCTTTACTCGTTCCGTAATACATCATCTTACAACTAACTCATTAGTTGCAATGCTTGCAAGGCTTATGTGATGTGTATTACCGAGAAGGCCCAGAGATACCTCTCCGACAATCGGAGTGACAAAACCTAATCTCGATTCATGCCAACTCAACATATACTTTTGGAGACACCTGTAGAGTACCTTTATAATCACCCAGTTACGTTGTGACGTTTGGTAGCACACAAAGTGTTCCTCCGGTAAACGGGAGTTGCATAATCTTATAGTTGCAGGAACTTTGTATAAGTCATGAAGAAAGCATAAGCAACATACTAAACGATCAAGTGCTAAGCTAACGAAATGGGTCATGTCAATCACATCATTCTCCTAATGATGTGATCCCATTAATCAAATGACAACACATGTCTATGGTTAGGAAACATAACCATCTTCGATTAATGAGCTAGTCTAGTAGAGGCATACTAGTGACTATCTGTTTGTCTATGTATTCACACATGTATTATGTTTCCGGTTAATACAATTCTAGCATGAATAATAAACATTTATCATGATATAAGGAAATAAATAATAACTTTATTATTGCCTCTAGGGCATATTTCCTTCAGGTGGATCTGGGATGAGGAAGGGAAATAAGGCTACTTCTAGTGCAAGAACGTCAATATCAGCAAAAAGGAAAGGTTAATTCCTTTTGCATTTCATCCACCCAAGTTGGGGCTCTATACTCCCACAACGGTTAGGCACTTGGTAGTTACTTCGCTTGAGATTAGAACCTTTAGGCACTTGGTAGTTAGTTCACTTGAGATTAGAACCTTAAAACAGCTAACGAAAGACAACGAGGAAATGGTAAATGACAAGTAGCTTCAGAAGTTTCAGAGTCCTTCAGTAGACAACATTTGAACACTATTTATTTCCTTATTTCAGAGTTTCCTTAAGTAGCTTCAAATTGGGCCGGGCCCCGGTTTTTTTTCTAAGGCAGGAAGAAATCCAAAATATATAAAATCTAATCATTTGTTGAAAAAAATAGGCTTTCGTTTATTTTCTATTGCGAAAACAATTAATTTCGAAAATAGTTTTATTGGGCAAATTTCAAAAATAATTAATTTCGAAAATAGTTTTATTGGGCAAATTTTCTATTTCTTTCCTTATTGGTCAGTTAATCGCTACTCGGTGGGTCATTGCATAGCCGATTAACTGGAAAATTCGCCTATTTATCCCTACTTTGCACCCGACCAATATGGTACCAGTTACTGATATCCTGAACACTGAATTATTTTGTTTGCTCCCTGTAATGAGCAAGTATGGTCCGAGCAATGATTTTGTTTATTTGTTTTCAGAGCGGATGAACAAAATCCAGAAGAGAAAAAGTACACTCATGCCGCTAGATAAATGTTGGAGTTCAACGGTGCCACTTTAACAGTGGCACTCGCGCTTTGTCTTACTAACAGACTAACCTGTGGCTTCTTGTGGTTGTTGATCATAAATTTATTAGCATAAAAATTTCTTGCGGTTGTATAGAAGAGATTTGCATTTTGGAACAATATGGAGTACTCCCAGAGTGAACAATATTTGGCTCAAACTTATCAACGCTCATCAATTCAAAAGGTCAAGAGGTGTGGCTACTACCTTTGGTGTGCATGTAGGGAAATCTTATCAGCTAGTAGTAAAACTAGATGACCCGTTGCGCCAATGGCGCAAAAAGCCAATTAGAACAGTGTATTATGTGCATATTGTAGGGCACCTTAAGGAAGAGAGAAATATAGGCTTATCTATTTGTGCTCATACTTATAGTAGTTCAGATGGATGATCTATAATATCTATACTAAGAGGTAATCCATAAGGAAAGGCGAAGCAATGTGGAGATAGCATAAGAGTATTACAAACATGAAGTCCGGTACACAAGCTATATATATATGTGTGACACTCAAGGTTTACGATGGTGTTCTCATAGGGAGTGAATGGTTAGACAGAGGCAGAGGCGCTTTGCCTTGCACCTGAAGGTGAAGGCATACATCATTCCTTCATCTATGTTTGCTACGTGAAGAACTTCGTCCAGTTTGTTGTTAAGGTAGCCCTATCAACAGCTCCTTTCAGAGAAATGTTTTCTCTTGTAATAAAGTAGTAGACCATAAAGAAACCTGCACCCTGCAAACAGAGAAATATCAAAACCTGAGGAAGGTGCTTCAGAAATGTGATCTTCTTTTGGAAGTATGTATACAGTATATAGTACCACTACACAGAGCTATGATTTAGAAATTTGAGGATTATCATGTAAAACAAACACATCATGAGCAAGGTCCATTTCAGGACTAAGATAAATATAATGAGCAATTCATGCTTGTTAAAGAGGCACAACTCTTAATGCATCTTCAGTGATTCTACAGCTAGAGCAAATTAGGACATAATGTTCCATTTTCAACTCTTAAGGCATCAATTCATTTTCTAAGAAGACATTTTCATCACCATTCTACAATTTAGAAAGTACCCCTACCTGAAGGATAAAATCTCTACTACCTAAAACAAACGGAGTGTTCCGTTTCCCATCTTACGTCGCTCGCACTCTTCGTCCATCGTCGGTGATCCCGCGCAGACGCACATGGGCCAAGCCCGCTAAGCCCACATCTCACATCCCTCGACTCAACCTCGTACTGGCTAGGTATAGGGTTAGTGCCGGCTTCGTCCCCACCCCGCCCCTCGGCTCCTCGGCACCACCTCGCCGCCGCCGTACCGCGCTCGTCCGCGCGTGGTCCTCCACTGTCCGCTGCAGCCCCTATACGCCGCGCCGACGACCTCCTCCGTGGCCCTCCCGACGCTGACCAGGGACACAATCGCGCCGGTCAGACCAGCCACCGCTGAAGGCCCAAATAGCCACACCATCTATTCTCCACCACCTCATCGGCCAGCCCACCTCTGGTAATTGCTGCTTGCCGTCCCTGCCGTCGGCTGTACGGCGACGACCGGAGCCTCTGCCTTTCTTATGGCGCCAATTAATGGACCCTTGCATCGGCCAGATCCCAGCATCTCTGGGGCCGCCTTCGCATGTCTCCGACACCTCCGCGAGAACCTCTTCGGCGCCTTCTCTCATATGATCTGATGTAAGTGGTGTGACGTCCTGGTGTGACATGTTTCTTCATTGATTGGGAATGATATTGTTTCTAGATGAAGCCTCACAAGAGAGTTATATTCTTCTCGGTATTGTTTCTAGATGAAGCCAATGTTGATTTGAGTCGTCTATGTCTGCAAGTGTTCAATTGCAGCCTTAAAACCAGTCAAAAAAATTGATTTGGTCCATGTACGACTCAAATAACCTACTGTTTACTTAAGTTTTGATGTTTATGGTTAATTAATTACTTCTATATGGGTATCTTCATTTCATAAAAAAAAAATCGGGTGTCCTAATTGCTAAACGAATAAAGTTAAAATAGTTATGGTGTATTTCATGATTTCAGAAAGGGTACAAGTATGCATACATGGTTCTATTCTATTTTTTTCAGGTTTAGGTTATTGAGACTATACAGTAGTATAATATTTCTTCTCTCCTAAATTCTCGGATCCGTTTTTCATCTCCCTTTGGTTTGTTTCATTAGGATTTTATTCAGTGCATACAAGTTGATTTTTTTACAGCAGTATAATATTTCTTCTCTCCTAAATTCTCGGATCCGTTTTTCATCTCCCTTTGGTTTGTTTCATTAGGATATTTTTATTCAGTGCATACAAGTTGATTTTTTCATGTGTTTAAAAGTAAGAGGTGCAGCATATGCTGGACGTCCTTGAAGGAGTTGTAGAGCAGAGGATCTACCTAGCAATTTGGATGTACGAAGTTGATGATACCGAGGCCTATTTTGTTTTTTTAACTGATATCGAGTTTTCTCCTTTCTATTCGTGAACTCCTTTGATATGTTCTTTACTCCTGGTTTCAACTTTTCACGGTTTGTTCTTTCAGGATTCAGTGAGTATGCACCACTGTATGCCGAACGAGATGCGACCCTTGACTGTCGTTGTTCTTGGCTTGTTGCTGCAATTTTACTCGGTAGAATCCATGCATTGCGGAGACCTCAGTCATTACACGGTAGGTCATGCCGTCTGATCAATTGTTCTCAGTCGTTGAGATATTTTTCTCCATGCATGTTTTGTTGCTCAAATTTCTGCTTTCATTTAGGTACGAGTATTTAATGAATTTACTCTTCTCCATGGTGCGTCAACGAGGGCAGAAATTTCATGCTCCAAATCTGCTTGGCGAGAAGTAGGTTATCTGGTGATTGCTTATTATATGCTTGGATTTTTATTGCTGAGCATTGTTAAACTTATTATATGCTTGTATTTTTCAGCTTGTTCAGGTCTGGAGATGTCCTTCTGAATTGGTCAGTGATTTCGAAAAGTGGAGCTGCAATCAAGGTACGAGTATTTAATGAATTTACTCTTCTCCATGGTGCGTCAACGAGGGCAGAAATTTCATGCTCCAAATCTGCTTGGCGAGAAGTAGGTTATCTGGTGATTGCTTATTATATGCTTGGATTTTTATTGCTGAGCATTGTTAAACTTATTATATGCTTGTATTTTTCAGCTTGTTCAGGTCTGGAGATGTCCTTCTGAATTGGTCAGTGATTTCGAAAAGTGGAGCTGCAATCAAGGTACAGTATTTAATGAATTTACTCTTCTCCATGAATTAAATCAACGAGGGCAGAAATTTCATGCTCCAAATCTGCTTGGCGAGAAGTAGGTTATCTGGTGATTGCTTATTATATGCTTGGATTTTTATTGCTGAGCATTGTTAAACTTATTATATGCTTGTATTTTTCAGCTTGTTCAGGTCTGGAGATGTCCTTCTGAATTGGTCAGTGATTTCGAAAAGTGGAGCTGCAATCAAGGTTCGAGATTTAGTTTATGTCGATTGGATGAGTTGTTTGACTCTTTGCCCTGTTCTTTTAGATGGTTATGATCGAAACTCATGGCGCTATCAGCAACACTTGAGGCTCCTCTTCATAAGCACAAAAGTTGCAGCAAGCAGAAATTGGAGAGGTAAACCTAATATTTTAGTTTTCATTAGGAGCTAATCTGGACCATGTACAGAGTCTGTCATAGTTCAAACAGGATCTATGGACTGAAGGTTGGTTTGAGTTCCACTATTCCAGTTAACATGTACTCCCTGCCTAACAAAATATAAGAGCGTTTAGATCACTACTTTGGTGATCTAAACACTCTTATATTTCTTTAGGGAGGGAGTACATTGTTTTGCATTTTTCTACAATTTTCACTGCATGCTTGGAGAAGATGATAGGAAGAGAGGCTTGTATTTGGAGATGACAAGGGTAGTCACCTGGTGCACCTAAAAGTTTAGTTTCATACATATGATGATAATGTTCAAATAGTACTCCCTGGCTGGCTGGAGTATGGTGTGATGAGTTCAAAAGCCAATAATACCCTTTAGTGCGTCACACCCACCCGCCTCCTGTGTCCCCCATGCTGAGGTGGTGCGGTGTTGTGGCTTTGATGCCGTCCGCCATGCCTGCACATTGAAATCTCCATTATTTTTAAATATGTTAGTGTGAAATAGTATGTATTAAAATTGTTCGTCACACACAAGTTCGGATTAATTCGAATGCTTGATTTGATTCTTGATTACTATTTGCTCTCTTGCAGCAGTGACACGTGTGTGTGTGTGACCGGCGAGATCCCATTTGGAAAGGAGTCAAAACACGTTCATGGGTGGCAGACATAATGCCTAGCTTGGGTGTAGATTATACGTTGATAAAGGTACCAAAACAAGTTCATACGGAAACTACTGTGAAGCTACACAAATTTCCCTTGTGCTAATTTTTAGCAAAAGGTACTACAATATCATGTACACAAATTTGATTTCTACTAAAACTTTGTCAAGATACTCAATTTTCTTGTACTAAATTTACCTTCTTACTAAAGTTTCGTAGGGAGGAGGTCAAGGGAGCTAAGGTCATGAGGAGAAAGGAGCCAGAAGAAGAAGTTGACTCATAATCTACTTATGTTGAGATCCTGCATGTACTACCTCTGTAAAGAAGTATAAGAGTGTTTATAGTGATCTTAACGCTCTTATATTTCTTTACGGAGGGAGTAACTCGTAATTCCTAACCACTACTGCAATTGTGATATCATTTGCACCGAAAACATAACATCCAGCTGTATAACAATATAAGAAGGGTATACTTGATAGTTATATCGTTTCATGTTAAACTTGTATGTTTGATTTGTAGATGATGAGATTTAGCCCTGTACATAGTCTTTGATATTTTTTTCCCATGGTATGGGGTGGCCTAGATGATGGCTTTTGTTCCTATTTACAAAAGATGTGGAGCATGAACATAACGAGTGTCAAGTGTTACAAAAAACTTGCAACCTATAGAAAGGAGTCAATGCCTCTGCCCCTTGCATGGTACTATACATTTTTTCTATCTTACGTTCTTCACAATTTGAAGAGTTGGTGGGTGAGCTACAAGGGGATTGTGGGTCAGATGTACCATTCACAGAGATGAGATGGGAGGTGAAAAGGCGGAAATAGTTGATAGTGCAACTTGATTGCATGAGAATCCTAAGGATATAATCCTACTCCATACGTTAGACATAATTAGTGTTTAACCATTAAAATATTTATGCCTCGTTGCAACGCACGGGCAATTAACTAGTCTATATAAAAGAATACGCAGACCTAAAATCTAAAAAATTGCATTTCAGGCTATGTGTAAACACTCTATTTCGGTAAGGACGTAAGGTGGAATGGCAAGTCTCTTTACAAAACTTTAAGGGTGAATAAACCTGAATGTGAGGGACTGAGGGTGGGTCTTAGCACATTGCGAGCATTTTCAAGTGTTTCGAGCCTCATTAGGAGCATTTTAAGTCAGATTCATGGCCAAGTAATATAGAAGGTCCAGAATTTTTTTTATCTAAAATACTGGAAGGCAGCCCGAAGATAATGGCGTCCTGAATTGCTAAGACGTAAAGGCTTAATATGACCGACTGAAATGCCTACCAGCAGGTTTTTCCACTTTGAACCAGTCCACCTAATGGGGTCTACTTCATTAATACCTTTAATCATTCCAGATCGCCAACAGAACAGGAGGTAATAGTCAGTAAACATTGTACAAAACCAAATTTTAGTTCAGTTTAAACGGACAGACCTCTCATTAACATCTTCACTGCCGTATTGAATCTTAAATCTCATTCAAAATAAAAAATGGACGATTAAAGCTCTTCAGGAACTTCCAGTACGGAACAATAAATTCGAATGCAGCAACCATGTAGAGATTTCAATAAATTCAGATTCAAAATCTGTATGAACATGTTTTATGCTCGACCAATCCAAAAGGAATATCGTTTCTATGGCTACAGTGACCATGCCTACAATCAGGGGCGGAACTTTGTTGGGGCCGACCTGGGCCGTGGCTCACCTAGGATTTTTGGAGTTTTCTTTTTACCTATGGAGCCAAGCCAGCTTGCAGTCCACTAACCAGGGCATAGATTGATCCAGTTATCCAAAGTTGTAGCTGTGTAGCAGCGTGTCCTCTCGCTATCTCGCATCGCACAGCCAGAGGCTGGCAAGGAGATAGTGTCGGTGTCGCTGCCGTCTTAGCTAGAAATTGCGACATCCTCCCAGCCACACAGTTGCGCCGCCGTGTCGGTCCACTGCCCCTGCGCTCCCTCTTACGTCTGCTCTCCTGTGCAAGCATCAGACTGGGAACACACAACTGAGCTCATTTTCCCCCCTAAATTCCAGAGTTTGCCATTTGATAATTAATAGCCAGATTTTTTTTCCACTCAGTTGTTCCTTACGTCTTGTACAAATTGCAACGTTGTAGCCACGAGCAAGGCCACTCACACTCAGAGAAGAATTATATTTGCTTACAATTGTTTCATTAGATAGCGTGATTTTTCAATTCAATTGACTGCCCAATTGTTCTCTACATTTTACAAATTTCAACATAGGTTTCACATTTAAAATTTAAAAAATAACTGTGTTATTCTTTAGTATGGCTCGCGCAGCTTTTTCTTTCAAGCTCTGCCATGGCCTACAATCAGTAAGCAGCAACCATTGTTTGGTAGTCTACACAATCACTGTTAGACCCCCTAGCTAGGAAGCAGCAAGCACCACATGTGCACACAGAACATCCAAAGAACTAACCCAAACAGGTAGTGCAGTGCACTGAAAAATGATGACACTACACAAGCATGCACACGAGAGAAAGCATACAAACATCTTCTCCAATAAGCAAGGAGGAAGCGTGTAGTTTTGAGATAAACTTAGAAACTAAGCATTTTAGATCAGCAATAACATAAACAAAATTCATAATCTAATTAACTGGTCTGCAAGAGAATCACCTGTGATCTCTGTAAATTGATGAATTAGGGAGGGCTTCCATGTTTGCTTTTATCAGGTTTAGCAATGCTTTGTTGTATTGTTCGGCAATGGTCAGGCTAGCAGCCTACAAATTAGAAGCATCATATATCCTTTGCTAGGCAAAAGGGAAAAACACAATCAAAATCTTACTTGAAGGAACAACTCTTACACTGAGATTTTACAAGAAATATGTGATACCTTGGTGTTGCGTTCAGATTTAAACAACTCGAATACCTGATGCCTACGTTGAAAAACAAACCAAGTCCGTCAGCGCTGACGGAGAGCAGCGTGGCTTGGGAGCAGGTCGCCACCATTGGCTGCGCTATGAGCTTCTGCGGCTTGAGAGCATCATGGTCAGGCTGAGCTGTACGGAGCACGACGGTGTGGGGCGACGAAGAGCAGTGCAGCTTGGGAGAGGGCTGCTTTCCATGAGAAGCAGTTATAAATTTCTATGACAAGAGATTGTAAACATCTAAAATCAAGCCAAACTATCTAATTAGAAGGCATAGAAGGAATATATGCTAATCTTTGTAATATGAGCATGCTCATCTTCCCAACCAAGACGACGACGATTCCAACCAAGCATGTCCAGCTCTCTAATCAGGAGCCATGGGTGACAAATATATGATTGTACACTAACTCAAATGATTAGCAATAAATAAAATATCAGAAGTAAGGTGGAAATACAAAGAGAGACAACCCGAGAAAAAAAATCAGGAGCAGCACGCACTCCTGAAACCAGATGGAACATGCCGTGCAACCCCCACCACCATCTTCAGAAAATCCATAATAATCAAATGTATGACCAAAAAGAGAACAAAAATTGGGAAGATTAACGAAGGTGCGGTGTTGATGATTGCATTAGAAAGAAATAAGAAAAAGATGTACTTCTATGTGGCACAATAAATGGTGCAGAGCAAATAAATTGTACATTTAACTTTCCTATTCGACCACACAGAAAATAGGACAGCCCAACCCAAGTACTAAATTAGTCTCTATGTGTGAAGGCTGGAAGCTATATTCTGTTTAGTGATAGATTATCCATCAAAGCAAAACTAATTGAAGATTTTCAATGGTACTCCAAAAATGTAGATGAATAAGACTCGATATTAAGTATACAAGACTTTGTCCTTTCTGCACATACCAATAAGAAAAGCTAGAGAAATTAAAGAAAATCATCTCATACTACATTTCCTGCCGGTGAACTTGTCAATCAAGCTGAGGTGGAAAAATATTCAGAGGTCCACCAGGCAGTAACCCATAATGATTTTTTTATAGCTAGCAAAGTGAACCATATAGTAGAGATGGGAAACAATATAATAAATGCCAAATAAAGCAATAATCCATTCATTATGTGGTAGCCAAAAAGCTCAAATAAAATAGGATGTAAAAAAATCAAATTAAAAACAGAGAAAAGAACTCTAAATAGCACATGGGAGGAGATAGAACAAGCAAAACTAAATCATTAAGAAAATGAGAGTATACCAGGCAAAATAAAAGTGAGAGTAGAGCAAATGTGCACAGAAAAATGAAAGAACAGAAGGGGAGTTGAAATACCCACGGATGGGTTGGAGACGGCAAGGTCACTGAGAAGTACGCCTAGCTCTCGCGAAATGTGAAAAATTCAGAAGCATAAGCATCAAATCAGGTATTTCTACTTGCTCCCAAGCTGAAATCCAGAACATCCAGAAAACTATAAACTAATTGAGCAAGACAACTTCATCTCAAATGAGATGCTAGACATATATCTTGTTTTTGACATGGCTACCTGCTAAAAGATCCTCATGTTCGTGTAGTACAAAATCAGTTTATGGCAATATAACAGATAAAGTGCCTAAAATAATTAGCTTGGATCATCTTTGGCAATATTCCAACAAATAAGGTTATGACTATTCCTTATCACCCATAGCACAAACCCTCTGACTTTCAACTCACCTACAAGATCACCCCATGTATGGATAGCACATGGAAAGTAAAACCAGAGGCAAACTTTAATACTTTCACCAAAGCATGGCAAGATATACGTTTGTTTAGCTACAGCTACTTGATTATATATATACGAAGAGACTACAAATCAAACATATGAGTAAATCAGGAGTAAGAACACCATAAAAATATCTTGGCAAACAATTAATAAAATTGGAGATGGAAATAAACCAAGCCGAGATACTTGTACAGTCGTTCAAGTAAATCCACGGAAGGTAAATACCATATTATTTTCTGTTCTAGAAGTGGGTAAATCAAGTTTAGATCATTTGGCAACAGAACTGACATCTGAAGCATATATTTGATAAACACAGCCCAGACTCTGTTTTCAAGAATCATACAGAAGCAATGAAAATAGAAGGCTGGGTAACTAAAACAACTTTGATTAAAGCTGTCATGCTACAATCAGGAAGACTTTTTTAAAACCCGCCCATAACATGCATGGCATGTATCAATATTTGCTCGACAAAAAATGTATAATACATTTACCATCACATTAAGGATTGCATTCATAGATTAAAAAGGCAAAATTGAGAATCACTGAATATTTATTTGTTAAATAAACATGATAGGGAATATAGAGGTCAAGAATACCTGCTGAAGCATTGAATTCCACCAAAAATGCCCGCGACAGGTTGAATAGCTCTCCAGATTCAGGGGAAATGCACATCCATAAAAACGCTTCCGCATACTCGTTGTTAAACAACGGTTTGCCTAAAAATAGTATGCCATACACACTTGTTAGTACATCAATCGGAATTTTGTTTCTATGAGAACTAAATCACTCAAATTAGCACAACAAAATGAAAGAATTAATCTCACTTGGAGCCTGGGCTATAGAAATTCAAACAATGCTTCAGCTAGAAAACATATACCTCTGAACTGGACAGCAGCAGCTCCTTGTAAAGTAGTGTGGGCCATCTTTTGTGGAGATTAAACACGAGCATAAAGAACACATGGACAAACTCTAGCCTACCAATAATATGGTGACACACGAATCAGAAATTAAAAATGTGAGGATACAGGGAAGAAGATGGTTGAGACACAAGCACCTACACCTACATGTTGACGTCTCGAGAGCTTAAGGAAGAGGAGGGAACTGACAGAGAAGAGAGGCGGCCAGATCCTTGCTCCTGCTGCTCCGGCCGGCGCACGATCTCTAACTCCTTGCAACACCCCTGCAGCTGGCAGCTTCATCCATGAGACAAAGGGAGGAAACGTGAGTGAGGACAGGGGGATAGATAGAGGGACATGTAGTTGCAGCTTCACTAATCAAAAGAGGGGAGTAGCAGAAAGGAAGGAAGGAGGACGAACCTGCATGCGTGTGGATTGTACAGAGGTAGCTCTGCTATAGCGCGGCGTGAAAGACGATGAGCCGGCGGCACTCCTTCCGGTGATCCTCTCCCGTCCGTTGTCGCCCCCTCTCCTCTTTCCTCTCTCTTTCTCCCTCCTCTCCTCTTCTTCCTTCTCTCTCTCCCTCCCATCTTCTCTCTCCCGCAGATCAAATCGAGCGGCGCCGCCGCGCCCTTTGCCTGCAGCTGCAGGTCGTTGCGCTCCTTCCGGTGACCCTCTCTCATCCGTCGCCACACCTCCCTCTCCTCTTTCCTCTCTCTTTCTCCCTCCTCTCCTTCCTTGTCTCTCTCCCTCTCATCCTTTCTCTTCAGCACATCGGATCGAGCGCCGCAGTCGTCTCCCTTTGTCGGCAGATCTTTGCCGCCGCTGGAGAGAACAGTGAGGGGAAGGGAGAGCAGGACAGAAGGGGAGGAGGCGGCGGCGCCGTGGAGAGGGAGGGAACGGGGCTGGATTGGCTGCTCGAAGACACACGGGATTGGTGGCGCTAGGTTTTCACCTTGCAGCTCGATCCACCCCACCTCCCTCCCTTCTCTCACGCATGACACACACGGGACGCACGAGAATGATGGGCCCAAGGACATTTGAGGCCCACCTGTCATGCACAAAAATGAAAAATGAACAAGTGAAGAAGAACCAACAGCCAGGACTTTGACAGCATCGTAAAAATCCATGTTGCTGTGAAATCGCTCGAACGAAAACGACTGCGCGACGCAGTTGCTCCAGGGAGGCGGATTGCATAGCGAGGTTTATAGGTCCAATGAGAATCAAAGGTGTCAACTTCATTGTACTGCCGAAATGGGGTACATCGATCCACGGACGTGGTCTAGAGCCCCTTATACAGACGCTATAGCTTAGATATGATGGTTTGTCTTGACTTTTGTCCTCGATGACAAAACACGACAAACAGGGAGCTGAGCTGAGATGTTGAGCAGGACGATGTAGGATAGAAGATGGTGATTTTATCACTAACTTCCCTATGCAGCCAGGGTTACCAAATCATAGACGCTAACTGGCTTTTTAATAGAGGTGACTGTTTTTACTACTTCCTCCGTCCCAAAATAAGTGTCTCAACTTTATACTAGTTCTAGTACAAATTTATACTAAGCTCAAGACACTTATTTTAAGACGGAGGGAGTAGTACTTACAGTATTGTTTGCTTGAATATATGCTATAATATAGATTATGTACCTAGGTACAATTTTGATGTCTTACGCTAGAGTGTTATTTGTTGGGGGGAAAAGATACTAATCTGAACATGAGAAATGGTCCACGGAGAAATGCTGGATGCTAGAGATAGAGATGAATACTATAGTTTGAAAACATTAAAAATGCTTTTTGAACCATTGATTGATAAGTTCAAGGGTGTGTGACCACATGGACACTTAATTGTCTTAACGTCCAAATATGTGACAAGGACTAACCAACTGCCCAAGCAACATGATAAGATTGGCTAGTATTTTAACATTCGCGGTAAGTAGGTCCAACTTACTTGCTGTTCCACAGAGAATGTATATTTAATCATCTTACATTTGTCTTTCGTTGGACTCGTTTTACACTTTATACGTACTAGGGGATGGCAAGACTGGGACCTCATTTCCCACATATCCTCCATGTAGACATCCAGCAAATCAGTCATGAAAAATATTGGATCCTCATCTTCCAGAACAGAGTGAATTGCAAAAAATTACCACATTTGGGGCTTCATCTGCAGAAAACCACCAGGTCGCTAATGATTTACAAAAATCACAGCGCATTCAGTAAACTTTTTACAAAAAGCACTGATTAGGTGCTTTAGTCCGTTTAACCACTTTCTGACAAGTGGGGCCGCAATGTAAGGAGCTGATTTGGCAACAAATTGACATATACTTCCCTGAATCTTAAAAAAAAGCAATCAAGCCCCTCCCCCTCTCCCTCCCCACGAAGGGCATCTCCTTCCTCGCGCGCAGCGACAGGTGGGGCACACCGGCCGGCAAGGCGCGTCGCGGTGGCCGACCTGCCCAGCATGGTGCGCCCTGGTGATGTGTCCAGCCGTCCTCACGACACGGCTTGGATGCTTCTGCCGCCAGGCAGAGGGCAGGCGAACGAGGTCAACGTGTCCCCTCCCCACGAAGTATACGGCCGCGGACGCGCTGGCGTTCGTGGCGGTGAGCCTCGGGAAGGGCGGGTGGGGCGGAGGTGGAGGTGGATGGCGCGGGAGGTGGGCCGCGCTGTTCCGGCGCGGGGAGAGGTCGTCGGACAAGTCGTCGTTGTCGGCGTCCTCGTCCTCCTCGTCGCTCCGCCGGGTGTTCGGCGACGCGACCCTGAGGGACACGGTGGTGCCGCTGCTGGTGCCGTGCTACGACCTGGCCACGGGCGCGCCCTTCCTCTCTTCTCCCGCGCCGACGCCGTCGAGAGCGACAGCTTCGACTTCCGCCTCCGAGACGTCTGGGCGGCCACCTGCGCCGGTGGCTCGGCCGCGGCCGCGGTCCGCTCCGTGAACGGCCTTACGGCCATCGCCGCTGCGTCCGGTGGCGTGGCAACCATGGGCAACCCCGCCGCGGAGGCCATCACGCACATGCTGCACAACAAGCAGGAGTTCCCCCTCGCCGCCGGCGTTGACGACCTGCTCGTCGTCTCTATCGGCTCCGGGTCCTCCTCCGGCGGCACGGCCTCCGGCTCCGCCACCCCGTCCGCCGGCTGGCGCACACCGATCCCCCCGCGCTCGCCGTCCCCTGCCGAAATGGTCCGCCTCACCGCCAAGGGCATCGCCGACATGGTCGACCAAGCCGTCGCCATGGCGTTCGGCCACACCTGCGGCCGCAACTACGTGCGCATCCAGGTCAGCCAAGCCACAGAGCTTCACCTCGCGCGTCCCCTCCATTCTTGTCGTCGTTGTTTTAATTCAAACGCTAACAGCGACGAGTTACTGCTTACTGGTTCCAGGCAGCGGCCTCGGCGCACTCGATCAAGGCGCTCCGGTCGCTGGAGGCTCGGAAGGTGGTGGCGATCGCGGACGGGATGCTGACGACAAGAATGGGGTCGGGGTCGCTTCACCTCCTCCTCGTCTCCGTGACCGCCCGGTCGGCGGCGACGGGAGCCGGGCATGGTGCAGGGGGCTGATTGTTTTTTTAAATCTATTAGGGGTATGTGTGTGATTATTTTGCCAAGTCAGCTTCTTATAGTCTGGCCCCATATGTCAGAAAGTGATTAAATGGGCTAAATCACAAGTTCCGTGCAAACTGCAAAATGTTTACTGAATGTGCGGTGTTTTTTGCAAATGATTGGCGGCCTGATGGTTTTCCGCAGATAAAGCCCCAAATGTGGTGGTTTTTTGCAATTCACTCTCCAGAACAAGGCGAGAGGTGAGCTAATATATTTTCTCCGCCTCATGAATCTCATCTATTTTGAACTTTTTGCTGTGTTCATGAGGCGCTATACTCCCACAACGGTTAGGCACTTGGTAGTTAGTTCACTTGAGATTAGAACCTTAAACAGCTAACTAAAGTCAAAAGGAAATGGTAAATGCCGGGTAAAATTATGTCGTTGGATTCACTTGGTGACTCCTGAACCATCAATGAATCTTGAGTGAAGGCGGCTAAGCGAATGATGCTTTTCTCCTGTTTTGGACAGCTTCTGTGTTCTGAACGTTCAGAAGTTCCAGAGTCCTTCAGTAGACAAGACTTGAACACTAGTATTTCTTTTCTTATTTCAGAGTCTCCTTAAGTAGCTTCAAATTGGGCCGGGCTCTGGATTTTTTTCCGACGGCAGGAAGAAGAAATCCAAAATATATATAATCTAGTCATTTATTGAAAAAAAATAGGCTTTGGTTTATTTTATATCCCAAAAATAGTTTTTTTAATTTCAAAAATAGCTACTATTGGGTTTGGTGTCTTCACGTTTTAATGCCAGGCGCAAAAAGCTCGGCACACTGCCTTTGATGTGTGGGACCCAGTAGTCAGTGTCTACCAGCGATGAATCCTTCCCCCAATCCCCAAAACAACAATGGCGGCCACCGGCGAGCTGCGCCACCGCCCAGCATGTAGCATCCCAGTCGCGCCTCGTGCGGAGCCATGGTTGTCGCCGACTTCAAGTGCGGGAAGGGCGGCGCCTGGCTGGGTCGACTGGGAGCACCCCAAGGGCTGGCGCGGGAACCTCGCCGAGGGCATGCTGGATGCAGTGCGACGCCGTGGTACGTGCTCCCCGAGTTCCTCAAAATCGATTCCTCGATAACTTCAGTTCAGACCTGTTTTCGATTTCCTAAATTTTGCAAAAATATTACTGATCTTGTGTGAGGCTCTGATTTCTCCCAGCGCCTAGCAGACTGTAGTCTGACCTGATCTCATTTTTGTGGCGTCTGGATTCCCAGCACAGCACAGCACAGCACAAATCAGAGTTCCATCCTCTTTTGTATGTAGGGTTGCCGTTGCTTGATTAGATGGAGTGGAACCATGGAGTTTACACACACATAGTATTGTTGTTGCTTGGTCGATTGTTAGCTGTCTAAGAAGTGCAGGCAGTGGATTGTTGGATCTGATAAAGCATATAAAATTTCCCTCTGTTTTCCATTTGTGTATGCTATAAAACACTTGGGGTCTGCCCCCTTATTCTGAAATTTATTCAGGTAAGAAATACCCCCCCCCCCCACACACACACACACACCCAGAACAAAAACATAATAAGATTTCAAAATACAACAAGAGTTACATTGCACGAGTTCCGAAACAAAATTAGATAAGCACGCCCCGCCGCTTCCTCCCTGGCAAGGCACCAACTTCATGTGCATCCTGAGCATGACTTGTAACAAAATGAACAAATGATTCATGAGGGGGTATCCTTGATTCACATACAATTAGGTTGAAGTCTCCTTCTGGTCTAACACTAGGATCTGCTAGAAGTTCCGCCAATGTCACACTTGGTGATTCCTCCTTGATTGGAACATTACTTATATAAGGTGTCATGCTAAGGAGTGAATTGCAAAAAACCACCACATTTGAAGTTCTCATCCGGAATTGCCACCACATTTCTTGAGTGCCCCAAAAATCTACCACTTTTCTTGTTAATTTTCTCAATAAACACTGATGACTGATTTAGGCCAAATTAATCCGATTTCTGACAGCTAGGGCCCGCCTGTAACCGCTGACATGGCACAAAACGGTCAACACCGTTTGTTGACCGTCAAATTAGACATGGGCCCCACCAGTTTGTGGCATTTCCACAAGCACATTCTGTGCAGGTGCATTGGACCGTGAGAGCAGCATGCCATGGCCCCAGGAGCACGGCGGCGAGGACCTGCTCACCGTACCCGGCACTCCAGCGGGCTTGACCACCACCTGCACCGCCCTATTGATCCTCGTTCGGCACCACCACATCTGAGGGTGAAGGCGTAGTTCCTGGTGACTATGCACCAGGAGGACGGCGGCGGCGAGCTCGCCACCATGATCCCTAATGATGAGTCGGACCGTCGTTAGCGCCACCACCTCTTCCTCCTCGCCGCACCGAGAGTCGGCCATCTTCGTGGCGCTGGAGCTGTCGTCCTGCGCTTGGGTCGTTCCAGTGGCTGGACGCAGCGGCGTCCACGTATCTCTTGCCGCCCTGGTTCTCGATGGTTGTGGCAGGAGTCGCGTCCATGGACGGCCATGAGCACGACACGGGTGGCAGCGTGGAGCAGGCGCTCGGGTAGCAGCCGTGGCGTGGCTGCGGAGCAGCTCGGGTCGAGCTGCTCAAAGGGGAGGCGGCACCGTCTTGACAGTCCACGAAGCACTGCAGGTGGTGGGTGGCCTCGGGCCAATGCTGGAGCATGTCTCCAGCGAGAAGCAGCAGCAGAGTATGCCCCGACGGCAAGCAGCGGCAGCGGCAACCCATGGCGGCGGGTGCATGCGAGCAGGAGGGGTGCGGCAGGGGAGGAGAGAAGGTGGACGAGGGGTGGATAAGGCCTGAGAGGTGGGCCCTTCTTCAAGTTAGCAGTCAATGCCGTTTATATTGACCATATAGTGCCACATGGACCTGACTAGCGGGCCCGATATGTTAGAAATCTGATTAATCTGGCCCAGATCGGTCATCAGTGTTTATTGCGAAAATTAACAAGAAAAGAGGTAGATTTTTGGGACGCTCAAGAAATGTGGTGGCAATTCCAGATGAGAACTTCAAATATGGTGGTTTTTTGCAATTCACTCCATGCTAAGTGGATGCAAAGCAATGTCCGTTATGTCCACCGGATGGCCTTGTTCTATGAGCATGCTTGGGTGCGCACCGTGTAGGAACAGGTTTCTTTTAGTGTATCTTGTCCCCTTGTCCAATATGCAACACCAAAACTGAACATCAAGATTCCTTCTCAACACATCTACATACGCATTTGCAGCGATAATTGAACCTTGATTGTGCAACTCCTTGGTAACTTCATCTGCTATTTGTACTAGCCGGGGATGTTCTGCCGGGTCTACGATCCCAAATGCCATTTTCTTAAAAAGGTAGCTCAACTCATCATAAGACAGAACACTTAGGAGAATCGGTTTCACCGATCCAAATCGGGCTAATCTTTGTATTCTACTTAAGATGATGATCTTGCTTCCTCTGCACATTCTTATGGCAAATGAGTGAAAAACTTTCCAGTCATCATCATATACATCAGAATCAAACTCAATAACTACCAACATCTTCACCCCAAACGTGGTACTTCCATGGTCAAGTACTCTCAAGAGGCTATCCCCATTCAGGTGCAAAACAGAAGAGAAGCATGAGCGAACCCTTTCATCACCACACACATGAGCAACCAAAGTTTTCTTCCCAACCCTGACACCACCTATGATTGGAAGAACTGCTGGTGCATCACCAGGAGGGATGTGATGCAACAAGAAGCTCAAAAGCTTTTGCTTCTTAGCTTGTCGGCCGAACATGAAGTGGTCGGTATAAAGATAAATGGCATATGGCCTATGAGACATGCGCTCACGTCCACCCAGAAGCACAACAAATTTTGCCATGTTAGCAACAGCAATTTCTAAGCTTTCCAAGGCATCATGTGACTCGAGGCGCATTGCCTTGCCTTCCTTCTCAGTTGCAGTTCGAGAACGCTTGAAAGGAATTGCTAAATACAAGCTTGTAGATGAGTCGTTGATGCTAACCTCATTGAAGCCTGCACTCTCTTGATGGTTTTTGTACCTCAAGGTGTCCACCACGCGGTGTCCTCTGTACATGGCCTCAGAGAGCATCTTTAGCTGCGTAATCATCCCGTAGTTGACTATGTACCGTGCATCCACCTCCTCGACAACGGTGCCGACTCTCATCAGGAGGTGCTGCAGTCTCTCCGCTAGCTTCTCCTCCGAGCGTTGATGGTTTGAGCGGTACTTGTTCATTAGGAAGTGTTAGGGAACGTAGTAATTTCAAAATTTTCCTACGATCACGCAAGACCATGGTGATGCATAGCAACGAGATGAGAGTGTTGTCTACGTACCCTCGTAGACCAGCAACGGAAGCGTTGACGCAACGTAGAGGAAGTAGTCGTACTTCTTCCCGATCCAACCGATCCAAGTACCGAGCGTCACGACACCTCCGAGTTCTGCACACGCTCAGCTCGATGGCGCCCTCGAACTCCGATCCAGCCGAGTGTTGAGGGAGAGTTTCACAAGACGACGGCGTGGTGGCGATGATGATGTTCCACCGGCGCAGGCTTCGCCTAAGCTCCGCAACGGTATATTCGAGGTGTAGTTTGGTGGAAGGGGCACCGCACACGGCTGAGGAACGATCTCAATGATCAACTTGTGTGTCATGGGGTGCCCTCTGCCCTGTATATAAAGGAGGGAAGGGAGGGCTGGCTGCCACCAAGGGCTGCGCTGGGAGTCCTACTCCCACCGGGAGTAGGATTCTCCCCCAATCCTAGTCCAACTAGGATTGGCCAAGTGGGAAGGGAGAGAGGCGCCACCCTTCTCCTAGTCCTAATAGGACTAGGGAAGGGGGAAGGTGCGCCAGCACTTGGGCCCCTTTCCTCCTTTCCACTAAGGCCCATCAAGGCCCATTGACCCCCGGAGGTTCCGTAACCCCGGTACTCGGTAAAATTCCCAATTTCACCCGGAGTGATTCCGAGTCAAACATAGGCTTCCAATATATCAATCTTTATGTCTCGACCATTTCGAGACTCCTCGTCATGTCCGTGATCTCATCCGGGACTCGAACAACCTTCGTACATCAATATCATATAAACTCATAATAACATCCATCGAAGCGTTAAGCGTGCGGACCCTACGGGTTCGAGAACTATGTAGACATGACCGAGACACCTCTCGGTCAATAACCAATAGCGGGACCTGGATGCCCATATTGGTTCCTACATATTCTACGAAGATCTTTATCGGTCAGACCGCATAACAACATACGTTGTTCCTTTGTCATCGGTATGTTACTTGCCCGAGATTCGATCGTCGGTATCCAATACCTAGTTCAATCTCGTTCTTGGCAAGTCTCTTTTCTCGTTCCGTAATACATCATCTCACAACTAACACATTTAGTTGCAATGCTTGCAAGGCTTATGTGATGTGCATTACCGAGAGGGCCCAGAGATACCTCTCCGACAATCGGAGTGACAAATCCTAATCTCGAAATATGCCAACCCAACATGTACCTTCGGAGACACCTGTAATGTACCTTTATAATCACCCGATTACGTTGTGACGTTTGGTAGCACCCAAAGTGTTCCTCGGGCAAACGGGAGTTGCATAATCTCATAGTCATAGGAACATGTATAAGTCATGAAGAAAAGCACTAGCAACAAACTATACGATCAGGTGCTATGCTAATGGAATGGGTCATGTCAATCAGATCATTCAACCAATGATGTGATCCCGTTAATCAAATAACAACTCCTTGTTCATGGTTAGGAAACATAACCATCTTTGATTAACGAGCTAGTCAAGTAGAGGCATACTAGTGACACTCTGAGGTTTATGTATTCACACATGTATTATGTTTCCGGTTAATACAATTCTAGCATGAATAATAAACATTTATCATGATATAAGGAAATAAATAATAACATTATTATTGCCTCTAGGGCATATTTCCTTCAGTCTCCCACTTGCACTAGAGTCAATAATCTAGATTACACAAGAATGATTCTAACACCCATGGAGTCTTGGTGCTGATCATGTTTTGCTCGTGGAAGAGGCTTAGTCAACGGGTCTGCAACATTCAGATCCGTATGTATCTTGCATATCTCTATGTCTCCCACCGGACCAAATCCGGATGGAGTTGAAGCGTCTTTTGATGTGCTTGGTTCTCTTGTGAAATCTGGATTCCTTTGCCAAGGCAATTGCACCATATTGTCACAAAAGATTTTCATTGGACCCGATACACTAGGTACAACACCTAGATCGGTTATGAACTCCTTCATCCAGACTCCTTCATTAGCTGCTTCCGAAGCAGCTATGTACTCAACTTCACATGTAGATCCCATAACGACGCTTTGTTTGGAACTGCACCAACCGACAGCTCCACCGTTTAATGTAAATACGATCCGGTTTGCGATTTAGAATCGTCGGATCAGTGTCAAAGCTTGCATCGACGTAACCGTTCTGACGAGCTCTTTGTCACCGCCATAAATGAGAAACATATCCTTAGTTCTTCTCAAGTACTTAAGGATGTTCTTGACCGCTGTCCAGATGATCCACTCTGGATTACTTTGGTACCTGCCTGCTAAACTTACAGCAAGGCACACATCAGGTCTGTACACAGCATTGCATACATGATAGAGCCTATGGCTGAAGCATAGGAACATCTTTCATTTTCTCTCTATCTTCTGCGGTGGTCGGGCATTGAGTCTTACTCAACTTCACACCTTGTAATACCGGCAAGAACCCTTTCTTTGCCTGATCCATTTTGAACTTTTTCAAAACTTTATCAAGGTATGTGCTTTGTGAAAGTCCTATTAAGCGTCTTGATCTATCTCTATAGATCTTAATGCCCAATATGTAAGCAGCTTCACCGAGGTCTTTCATCGAAAACTCTTATTCAAGTATCCCTTTATGCTATCCAGAATTCTATATCATTTCCGATCAATAATATGTCATCCACATATAATATCGAAATGCTACAGAGCTCCCACTCACTTTCTTGTAAATACAGGCTTCTCCAAAAGTCTCAGATAAAACCAAATGCTTTGATCACACTATCAAAACGTTTATTCCAACTCCGAGAGGCTTGCACCAGTCCATAAATGGATCGCTGGAGCTTGCACACTTTGTTAGCTCCTTTGGATCGACAAAACCTTCTGGTTGCATCATATACAACTCTTCTTCCGTAAATCCATTCAGAATGCAGTTTTAACATCCATTTGCCAAATTTCATAATCATAAAATGCGGCAATTGCTAACATGATTCGGACGGACTTAAGCATCGCTTCGGGTGAGAAGGTCTCATCGTAGTCAATCCCTTGAACTTGTCGAAAACCTTTTGCAACAAGTCGAGCTTTATAGACAATAACATTACCATCAGCGTCGGTCTTCTTCTTGAAGATCCATTTATTCTCAATTGCTTGCCGATCATCGGGCAAGTCAACCAAAGTCCATACTTTGTTCTCATACATGGATCCCATCTCAGATTTCATGGCCTCAAGCCATTTTGTGGAATCTGGGCTCACCATCGCTTCTTCATAGTTCGTAGGTTCATCATGTTCCAAAGAACATGACTTCCAAAATAGGATTACCGTACCACTCAGTGCGGATCTTGCTCTGGTTGATCTACGAAGTTCTGTAGAAACTTGATCTGAAGTTTCATGATCATCATCATTAGCTTCCTCCCTATTTGGTGTAGGTGTCACAGAAACTGTTTTCTGTGATGTACTACTTCTCAATAAGGGAGTAGATACAGATTATCTCATCAAGTTCTACTTTCCTCCCACTCACTTCTTTCGTGAGAAACTCTTTCTCCAAAAAGTTTCCGAATTTAGCAACAAAAATCTTGCCTTCGGATCTGTGATAGAAGGTGTACCCAACTGTCTCCTTTGGGTATCCTATGAAGACACATTCTCGATTTGGGTTCGAGCTTATCAGGTTGAAGCTTTTTCACATAAGCATCGCAGCCCCAAACTTTCAGAAGCGACAACTTTGGTTTCTTGCCAAACCATAGTTCATAAGGCGTCGTCTCAACGGATTTAGATGGTGCCCTATTTAAAGTGAATGTAGCCGTCTCTAAAGCATAACCCCAAAGCGATAGCGGTAAATCAGTAAGAGACATCATAGATCGCACCATATCTAATAAAGTACGATTCGACGTTCGGACACACCATTACGTTGTGGTGTTCCAGTGGCGTAAGTTGCTAAACTATTCCGCATTGTTTCAAATGTAGGCCAAACTCGTAACTCAAATATTCTCCTCCACGATCAGATCGTAGAAACTTTATTTTCTTGTTACGATGATTTTCCACTTCACTCTGAAATTCTTTGAACTTTTCAAATGTTTCAGACTTGTGTTTCATTAAGTAGATATACCCATATCTGCTCAAATCATCTGTGAAGGTGAGAAAATAACGATATCCGCCACGAGCCTCAACATTCATTGGACCACATACATCAAGTATGTATGATTTCCAATAAATCTGTTGCTCTCTCCATAGTTCCGGAGAACGGTGTTTTAGTCATCTTGCCCATAAGGCACGGTTCGCAAGTGCCAAGTGATTCATAATCAAGTGACTCCAAAAGTCCATCAAGATGGAGTTTCTTCATGCGCTTTACACCGATATGACCTAAACGGCAAGTGCCACAAATAAGTTGCACCATCATTATCAACTCTGCATCTTTTGGTTTCAACATTATGAATATGTGTATCACTACTATCAAGATTAAGTAAAACAAACCATTCTTCAATGGTGCATGACCATAAAAGATATTATTCATATAAATAGAACAACCATTATTCTCTGATTTAAATGAATAACCGTCTCGCATCAAACAAGATCCAGATATAATGTTCATGCTCAACGCTGGTACTAAATAACAATTATTTAGGTCTAATACTAATCCCAAGGTAGATGTAGAGGTAGCGTGCCGATGCGATCACATCGACTTTGGAACCATTTCCCACGCGCATTGTCACCTCGTCCTTAGCCAATCTTCGCTAATCCGTAGCCCTGTTTGAGTTGCAAATATTAGCAATGTAACCAGATCAAATACCAGTGCTACTGCGAGTATTAGTAAGGTACACATCAATAACATGTATATCACATATACCTTTGTTAACCTTGCCATCCTTCTTATCCGCCAAATACTTGGGGCAGTTCCGCTTCGAAAGACCAGCCTGCTTGCAATAGAAGCACTCGGTTTCAGTGCTTAGGACCAGACTTGGGTTTCTTCTCTTGATCAGCAACTTGCTTGCCGCTCTTTTGAAGTTTCCTTTTCTTTCCTTTGCCCTTTTCTTGAAACTAGTGGTTTTGTTAACCATCAACACTTGATGCTCCTTTTGATTTCTACCTCCGCTGCTTTCAAAGATCGCGAAGAGCTCGGGCATTGTTTTGGTCATCCCTTGCATATTATAGTTCATCACGAAGCTCTTGTAGCTTGGTGGCGTGATTGGAGAATTCTGTCAATGACGCAGTCATCCGGAAGATTAACTCCAGTTGAATCAAGTGATTGTTATATCCGGACATTCGAGTATATGCTCACCGACAAAACCGTTCTCCTCCATCTTACAGCTATAGAACTTATTGGAGACTTCATATCTCTCAATCCGGGCATTCGCTTGAATATTAACTTCAACTCCTGGAACATCTCATATGCCCCATGGTGTTCAAAACGACGTTGAAGTCCCGGTTCTAAGCCGTAAAGCATGGCACACTGAACTATAGAGTAGTCATCAGCTTTGCTTTGCCGACGTTCATAACTTCGGCGCAGCCCTTGCACCAGGCCTGGCACCTAACGGTGCTTCCAGGACGTAATTCTTCCGTGCAGCAATAAGGATAATCCTCAAATTACGGACCCAGTCCGTGTAATTGCTGCCATCATCTTTCAACTTTGCTTTCTCAAGGAACGCATTAAAATTCAACGGAACAACAGACGAGCCATCTATCTACACATCATAGACAAGCAAGATACTATCGGTACTAAGTTCATGATAAATTTAAGTTCAATTAATCATATTACTTAAGAACTCCCACTTAGAAAAATATCCTCCAATTCTCTAAGTGATTGCGTGATCCATATCAACTACACCATGACCGATCATCACGTGTGATGGAGTAGTTTCAATGGTGAACATCAATATGTTGATCATATCTACTATATGATTCACGCCGACCTTCGGTCTCCGTGTTCGAGGTCATATCTTATATGCATAGCTCGTCAAGTATAACCTGAGTATTCGCGTGTGCAACTGTTTTGCACCGTTGTATTTGAACGTAGAGCCTATCACACCCGATCATCACGTGGTGTCTCAGACGAAGAACTTTCGCAACGGTGCATACTCAGGAGAACACTTCTTGATAATTTAGTAAGGATCATCTTATAATGCTATCGTCAATCAAAGCAAGATAAGATGCATAAAGGATTAACATCACATGCAATCAATATAAGTGATATGATATGGCCATCATCATTTTGTGCTTGTGATCTCCATCTCCAAGCACCGCCATGATCACCATCGCCACCGCGCGACACCTTGATCTCCATCGTAGCATCGTTGTCGTCTCGCCAACTATTGCTTCTACGACTATCGCTACTCCTTAGTGATAAAGTAAAGCAATTACATGGCGTTTGCATTTCATACAATAAAGCGACAACCATATGGCTCCTGCCAGTTGCCGATAACTCGGTTACAAAACATGATCATCTCATACAATAAAATATAGCATCACGTCTTGACCATATCACATCACAACATGCCCTGCAAAAACAAGTTAGACGTCCTCTACTTTGTTGTTGCAAGTTTTACGTGGCTGCTACGGGCTGAGCAAGAACCGTTCTTACCTACGCATCAAAACCACAACGATACTTCGTCAAATAGACTCCGTTTTAACCTTCTCAAGGACCGGGCGTAGCCACACTCGGTTCAACTAAAGTGAGAGAGACAGACACCCGCCAGTCACCTTTAAGCAACGAGTGCTCACAGCGGTGAAACCAGTCTCGCGTAAGCGTACGCGTAATGTCGGTCCGGGCCGCTTCATCTCACAATACCGCTGAACCAAAGTATGACATGCTGGTAGGTAGTATGACTTGTATCGCCCACAACTCACTTGTGTTCTACTCGTGCATATGACATCAACGCATAAAACCAGGCTCGGATGCCACTGTTAGGGAACGTAGTAATTTCAAAATTTTCCTACGATCACGCAAGACCATGGTGATGCATAGCAACGAGATGAGAGTGTTGTCTACGTACCCTCGTAGACCAGCAACGGAAGCGTTGACGCAACGTAGAGGAAGTAGTCGTACTTCTTCCCGATCCAACCGATCCAAGTACCGAACGTACGGCACCTCCGAGTTCTGCACACGTTCAGCTCGATGACGTCCCTCGAACTCCGATCCAGCCGAGTGTTGAGGAGAGTTTCACAAGACGACGGCGTGGTGGCGATGATGATGTTCCACCGGCGCAGGGCTTCGCCTAAGCTCCGCAACGGTATATTCGAGGTGTAGTTTGGTGGAAGGGGCACCGACACGGCTAAGGAACGATCTCAATGATCAACTTGTGTGTCATGGGGTGCCCTCTGCCCTGATATAAAGGAGGGAAGGGAGGGGCTGGCGGCCACCAAGGGCTGCGCTGGGAGTCCTACTCCCACCGGAGTAGGATTCCTCCCCAATCCTAGTCCAACTAGGATTGGCCAAGTGGGAAGGGAGAGAGGCGCACCCCTTCTCCTAGTCCTAATAGGACTAGGGAAGGGGGAAGGTGCGACCAGCACTTGGGCCCCTTTCCTCCTTTCCACTAAGGCCCATCAAGGCCCATTGACCCCGGGAGGTTCCGTAACCCCGGTACTCGGTAAAATTCCCAATTTCACCCGGAGTGATTCCGAGTCCAAACATAGGCTTCCAATATATCAATCTTTATGTCTCGACCATTTCGAGACTCCTCGTCATGTCCGTGATCTCATCCGGACTCGAACAACCTTCGGTACATCAATATCATATAAACTCATAATAACCGCCATCAAAGCGTTAAGCGTGCGGACCCTACGGGTTCGAGAACTATGTAGACATGACCGAGACACCTCTCGGTCAATAACCAATAGCGGGACCTGGATGCCCATATTGGTTCCTACATATTCTACGAAGATCTTTATCGGTCGACCGCATAACAACATACGTTGTTCCCTTTGTCATCGGTATGTTACTTGCCCGAGATTCGATCGTCGGTATCCAATACCTAGTTCAATCTCGTTCTTGGCAAGTCTCTTTTCTCGTTCCGTAATACATCATCTCACAACTAACACATTTAGTTGCAATGCTTGCAAGGCTTATGTGATGTGCATTACCGAGAGGGCCCAGAGATACCTCTCCGACAATCGGAGTGACAAATCCTAATCTCGAAATATGCCAACCCAACATGTACCTTCGGAGACACCTGTAATGTACCTTTATAATCACCCGATTACGTTGTGACGTTTGGTAGCACCCAAAGTGTTCCTCGGCAAACGGGAGTTGCATAATCTCATAGTCATAGGAACATGTATAAGTCATGAAGAAAAGCACTAGCAACAAACTATACGATCAGGTGCTATGCTAATGGAATGGGTCATGTCAATCAGATCATTCAACCAATGATGTGATCCCGTTAATCAAATAACAACTCCTTGTTCATGGTTAGGAAACATAACCATCTTTGATTAACGAGCTAGTCAAGTAGAGGCATACTAGTGACACTCTGTAGGTTTATGTATTCACACATGTATTATGTTTCCGGTTAATACAATTCTAGCATGAATAATAAACATTTATCATGATATAAGGAAATAAATAATAACATTATTATTGCCTCTAGGGCATATTTCCTTCAGGAAGGAGATGAACCGGCTCACAAGTTCTCCTGCAACTGCAGATATGGCAACCTCCATGGCCAGGATTGATGATGGGAGCTGCTGGTTGGTCTCTCTGGACAAATAAACCACGCTGGTCTACGCCAAGTCTTGCAAAGACTTGGCAAGATTTAAAAGTCTTCATGGAACATTGACTGCAACGTGTGGGTGGGTAACAAGCAGATACTTGTCAAAACATCTAGACATATGACAGAGGACAAGCCAATTTTCCAAGGTTGACTGCAAATTTGTATGGGTTGTCCGAATTGACTATATATTGTTCCATAGAGAACCACCATTAATTGTTTATTTGATTATCTTTTGTATTTCATTCGACTCCTTTTACATTTTAGATGCAAGGGAATTAATGTCATCCCATATATGTGCATTCTACTCGAGCGAAGTTTGACCGTGGAAATTGTTTTGGGGACTTCAGTGGACGAGAGGCAGCGTTGCAACTTATCGGCAAGGAAATGACGTACTCCCATTTTATCAGTGGTGGAGAAGCAAGGTGCAGCTCATTGTCAGTGATGATGATGACCACAACTCAATGGACCCCGGCAATCTTTCATGGCACATGTATGTAACCTGCTTCGGTTTACATTTGCTCCTTTGGTTTCTTCGGGGCTTATTTTTTTGTGTGCTAGTTCAGCCGTCAATCGAAAATGGTTGCAGCTTGTGCATTCTTCAGAATTCAAGCTTCACGTGATGTTGGTCTCCACAATGGTATGATGCAGCATGGTTTTGTTTCCTGTTCAAAACTGGAAGTTGTTTTGTCCCTGTAATCAGTACGATTAGAGCAATTACAGATGCACAAAACACTGGCCTCGGTACATGGCCCCTTTGAGGCAGAGCATCTTGAGTTGCATCATCATCCCGGAGTTGGTTATGTAACCTCTGATCAGAAGATGCTGCAGCCTCTCCACCACCTTCTCCTCTGAAGAGTGGACTGGTACTTGTTCATCAGGAAGGAGATGAACTGGCTTACAAATTCACTTGCTACTGCTGATATGGCAGCCCCCATAGCGGGGATTAATGAAGTAAGCTGTTGGTCGGTCTCTGGATTAATTTAACTAGGCTGGCCTCAGCCAAGTCTTGAAGTATCTGTGGCATTTAAACAAAGATTCCCTGGAGTGGGTGGGTGCCAAACAAGGATAATTTGTTTAAAGGGCCGAAGGCCCATGGTGACCAGGACCAGTCAACTTTCCAACCAGCATGAAAAAGAATTGGACGACCAGTATTTGAAATATTCATGGTAGGTCCAAATTGATTATAGCCCCGTTACAAAATGTACATTCAATCATCTTTGCATTTGTCTCTCGTTCGACTCCTTTTACCAGATGAACTTGTCTGGGTTTTTCCAGATGAACTTCAGTGGAGAGAAGCAGCACGCAACTCATGGACAAGGAAATGATATGCACCCTTTTTTATCCTGGTCAGTGATGAGAATCACAACCCTATACCTTTCTGCGCACATGTAACTAGTTTGTTTCTGGATTTGCACCTTTTGTTTCGTCAGAGCCCAGTCAAAATTGTATCACGTGCGCATTCTTAGAGTCCAGGCATTGGTTTTATCCTGGTCAGTTGATCTCCACAATGGGAAAAAAGGAAAAGGAAACCTGCAATGGTTTTGTTATTAATAAAAAACTAAAAGGCCAACATTTTATCATCTTGTGTTCCTTTGTAGTAGTGTATTTTCCGAGCACAATATTGACTACATATGACAACATCTGCTAAGTTGTCGAGCAGTTATAATCAAAATATACCCCTGCAGCTACATGTACATGCCGCTAAATGCATGTTGCCATAGAGACATGGTGGATCCGGGATGAGGATACAATGGAAATTAGGCTACTTCTGGTGTAAGAACGTAAATATCTTGCATTTCATCCACCCAAGCTGGGTCTGTATACTCCCACAACGGTCAGGCACTTGGCAGTTAGTTCACTTGAGATTAGAATCTTAAACATCTAACTAAAAACAACAAAAATGGTAAATGACATGTAGAATTATGTCATTTGATTCACTTGGTAACTTCTGAACCATCGATGAATCTTGAGTGAAGGCGGCAAATTGAATGATGTTTTTCTCCTGTTTTGGCCAGCTTCAAACTTAGAGTGTGTTCTGAATGTTCAGAAGTTTCAGAGTCCTTAAGTAGACAATGCTTGAACACATATTTCTTTTTCTTGTTTCAGCTAAACTTTTCAAACCTTCCTATATGGAACAGGATCCGCAAAATGGTCTGACATGATGTTGTTTGTTATCTAAGCGCGGGAGGATCGTTGGATCTAATAGAACATACATATTTTTAATTGAGATTTCCAATACATTTAGTTGGACGATATATAATCACTCCTGAGAACAGTTTGTCCATGACCATGTGAATACATTCATTTGACATTTATTAAAAAATACAACATGAGATACATTCCATGAGTTATGAGACAAGATTAGGTTGGCACTCCCTGTCGCTTCCTCCCTGGCAATGCATTTTTGTGCTCCCTTCCTTCCTTCCTCCCTGGCAAGATGGCCCCTGTGCTTTTCGATCCCTGGAGGACTGCTCATTTTTGCTAGTTTGGGAGGACACAAACGATCGCAAATTTGCAATGATGACCCTGCGCAAGCGGGAGCTACATGCACTCGGCTGCCCTTTATATGCACTATGCCTGCACATGACGGGCCAGGGGCCAAGAGCGGCCGCCCTTTCTCCCCTGCCCAAGGGCAGGGGAATGGTTGGATGGTAGAATATACAACATTGAAATCTCTAACACATCAGTTGAATGGTCTATACCACATCCATTTGTCATGTATATCTAAAAGTACAATAGTTTCATTACGCAAGTTTACATAAAGAAAATTAGATTGGCTCTCCTTGCCGCTTCCTCCCTGGCATGACGCTACCTTGATGTGCAACCTGGGCACAACTTGTTACAGACTTAGGAAATGATTTATGAGGGGGTATCCTTGATTCCCATATGATTAGAGTGAAGTCTCCTTTCGGTCTAACACTAGGATCCGTTATAAGATCCCCAAATGTCACACTTGGTGATTCCTTCTTGACCGAAAAACTAGCACTATAAGGTGTCATGCTAAGTGGATGCAGAGCAAAGTCCGTTATGTCCACTGGGTGACCATGGTACATAAGCGTGTTCGGGTGCATGCCGTAAATGGCGAGGTTCCTTTTAACCATTCTCATCCCCTTGTCCAGTATGCAACGCCAAAACTTAACATCGAGATTCCTTCTCAACACATCTGCATACGCATTTGTGGCGACAAGTGAACCTTCTGTACCGTGGAACCTCTTGGCAAATTCATCTGCTATTTGTACTAGTTGTGGATGTTCTGCGGGGTCCCCGCTCCCGAATGATAGTGCTTTGAAAAGGCATCTCAACTCGTCGTAAGACATAGCACCTAGGAGAATGGGTTTCACCGATCCAAATCGGGCTAATCTTTGAAGTCTACTTACAATGACGATCTTGCTTCCTCTGCCCATTCTTGTGACCAATGAGTGAAACCTTTTCCAGTCATCATCACCTACATCAGAAGCAAACTCAATAACTACCAACATCTTCACCCCAAACATGGTCCTTCCATGCCTCAAAAGGTTGTCGCCATTCAAGTGCAAAACAGAAGAAAAGCGTGCGCGGACTCTTTCATCGCCACACGCATGAGCAACCAAAGTTTTTTTCCCAACTTTGGCACCACCTATGATCGGAAGAACAGCCATTGCCTGATCGCCACGAGGGTCATTGTGCTGCAACAAGAAGCTCAAGAGCTTCTGCTTCTCAGCATGTCGGCTGAACATGAAGTTGTCGGTGTAAAGGTAAGTGTCATAAGGCCTACGCGACATGCGCTCGCAACCGCCCAAAAGCATAACAAATTCTGTCATGTTAGCAGCAGCAGCTTCTAAGCTTTCCAAGGCACCGTCCGACTCGAGGCACCTGGCCCCGTCGGCCATTCTCCGAGAACGCTTGATTAAATACAAGTGGATGTTGAATGAGTCGTTGCTTCTAACCTCATCGAAGCCCGCGCTGTTTTGGAGGGCACGGTACATCAAGGAGTCCAGCACGCGGTACCCTCCATACATGGCCTCGGAGAGCATCTTGAGCTGGGCCAGCATCCCGGAGTTTGTTATGTACCGCCCGTCGGCCTCCTCGACGACGGTGCCAACGCGCATCAGGAGATGCCGCAACCGCTTCGCCAGGTTCAGCTCCTTGGATTGTGCATGGATGGAGGAGTGGTACTTGCTCATGAGCAAGGAGATGAACCGGCTGACAAGTTCGCCTGCAACTGCGGACATGGCAACCTCCATGGGCAAGGATTGATGAGATAAAGCTGCTGGGCGGTCACTGGACTAATTTAACTAGGCTGGCCTCTTGCCAAGTCTTGTACAGACCCTTGGCAAAATGGTGAAAATTCTTCAGGGATGACTAAGACTGTTGACTGGGACTTGAGTGGTTGTGCGCAGTGATATTTTTCTAAACGTCCAAACGCGTGACAAGGAGGAGCCAACTTGTCCAAGCCACATTAATTTTTGTTACATAAGCATATCTAATAATCTGTGCACTCGTCTTTCGTAGGATTTTTTGATTCAATTATGTGTGCTCTACTCTAGCAAATTCTGGACACGGAATTTCTTGGGAATTTCCTAGATGAGCTTGACTGGAGACGCAGGGCGCCACTCGTTTTTTGGCAAAGAAACTTGTGGGAGATGTTACGCGGCGTGGTGAACGATGACGAGAACCGCGACTCCATGCCTGACTCCTTTGGTATCTTCAGATCCCGGTCAGTCAGTCAGTCAGTCAGTCCCCGTGTGGCTTATTTTTGTGCTGGTTTAGTTTAGTTGACCTGGTTTTGTTCCTGTGATCAGTGGAATATCCTATTTGGCGCAATTCTTCCATCCGGTTTTGTGAAGACTCTAGAATGTTTCAGGCACGTTTTTTGTTTTTTTTTTCTTCCGGTCTTTCTTTTTCTTTCTCCTGTTCGTTTTTTCTTTCTTTTCTTTTTTATTTTAAAAATCCAAGAACATATTTGTAATTTGCAGGGTTTTTTCAAAATTGTGATTTAAAAAAAATGTGAACCTCTAAAAAATTTGTGTAAGATTTTCAAAATTGTGTAAGATTTTTCAAATTCATGAGCACTTTTTAATTTCGTGAACTTTTAGTACAGTTGATTCTATCTCAGTTTCGTTGCGTCTAAAAGAAAGGACTACTTTGCATGGCAGGGCAGCAAGCTGGTCCATCTGATCTTAATGGGTTCAAGTGGGCTGGGAAAATTGAGATTCTAGATCGGTTTTTGGCTGAAAAAGTCCCACCCAGCTGAGCTTTCGGACCCTCAAAACTGCCTTTTGTACTTCTTAACGTGTGTTTGTTGGAATGGTCTTATCAAATTGTTCGACTCTGGAGCATCATCACAATCAAAACTTGACTAAATCCAGTTTTATTCTATGCGTGCAAGAGAGTCTTTGGCTCGGTAATACTGAATTTTGCCTTGAATATAACTATCCCATCCATGCAGCGTAACCTGATCCTGATACAGTTAGACCTTTTTTTTTTGCAGATATATATGTATGTATGTATAGTATTAATCGTGGCAACGCCATTATCATGGATTAGTCCACAAGTTGTGCAGGTATGTACCCATCTACCCGTTCTTAGTGGATGCTTGTGGTGCTTATGGAGTTAAAAAAAAGTATAGATCCAAAAGCTAGCTACTGTGATCTTTGTAGTTCTAGGAAAGCGACCAAAATACAGGTATATAGTAAAATGTCACAAAATGAGATAGCTACGTCAAGGCAATCAGAACATGACTCCTGGTCGTCGGTGATAGCTTAGATTCTTATTCCTATTATACTTCGTTCATATTGCATTTCTCTTGACCCCTTCATTTTGGGTCCTTTTCGCAACTTCTACCGTCACAGAACAGATAATTTTCTAAACGTCCAAACAGGTGACAAAGACAAGCCAACTTCTCCAAACCACATTAATTATTGTTACATAAGAAATTGCATATATATGTAATTATCGTTGTGCCTGTCTTTCGTTCGATCTTTTTATTCAATCATGCGTGCTCTACTCTAGCAAATTCTAACCGCGGAATTTCTTGGGATTTTTCTAGATGAGCTTGACCGGAGACGCGGGCGCCACTCGTTTCTGGCAAAGAAACTGGTTGGAGATGCTACGCGTCGCGGCGTATGATGACGAGAACTGCGACGCAATGCCTGACTCCCTTGGTTTCTTGAGAGCCCGGTCAGTCAGTCAGTCCCCTTGTGGCTTATTTTTGTGCTGGTTTAGTTTAGTTGACCTGGTTTTGTTGCCTGTGCAAAACTGGAAGTTTTCTACCTACTTGAAATTGCTTGTCTCTGTAATCAGTGGAATATCCTATTTAGTGCAATTCTTCCATCTGGTTTTCTGAAGTTTCTAGAAAGTTCCAGGCGCGTTTTTCTTCTTCCGTTTTTATTTATTTTCCTGTTCATTTTTCTTTTCTTTTTTTTTAAAATCCATTAACATATTTGTAATTTGCAAAGTTTTTTCAAAATTATGATTTTTTTAAATGTGTGAACTTTTTATAAATTCGTGAAGATTTTTTCAAATTCATGAGCCTTTTTTAATTTCGTAAAATTTTAGTACAGTTGATTCTATCTCAGTTCCGTTGCGTCTTGTAAAAAAAAGGCAAATACGCATACTTTGCATGGCAGCAAGCTGGCCCATCTGCAAATTGAGATTTCTAGATCAGTTTTGGGCTGGAAATGTCCAACCCAGCGGCGCTTCCTTTCGGCTCCTCAAAACTACCTTTTTGTTTTTCTTAACTTGTTTGTTTGAAAGCTCTTCTCAAATTGTTCGACTCTGAAGCATCATCACAATTAAAACTCAACTAAATTCAGTTCAATTCCATGCGTGCAAGAGCCTTTGGCTCGGTTATATACTGATTTTTGCCTTGAATGTAACTAGCCCATCCATGCAGCGTAACTCAAAATCCAGTTAGACTGATTATTATTGTTTTTGCGGGGAAGACTGAATTTTGTGACAAGAAACAAATGTACATCAATTAATGATTCGCCGTCGCCTCTTCAGAAGCATACTGTAGAAAATGGCATGCCCCCAACAACTGACCATTTAATTCTGCGTGACCCTACTCTAGCAAATTTTGACCGCGGAATTTTCCGGATGAGCTTGACTGGAGACGCAGGGCGCCACTCGTTTTTGGCAAAGAAACTGGTGGGAGACGGTACGCGTCGTCGTGGCCCATGGTGACGAGGACCGCGACTCCATGTCTGACTTCTTTGAATTCTTCAGAGCCCGGTCAGTCCCCGTGTATCTCATTTTTGTGCTGGTTTAGTTTTGTTGACCTGGTTTTGTTTCCTCTGCAAAACTGGGAATTTCCTTCCCAGTTGAAATTGTTTTGTCGCTGTGATCAAATAGGGCCAGCGCAATTCACAGAAGCATGAGAAGCTCTGAAGTGGGCCAGAAGCGGCTCGGTATTTCGGCCCAAAACCGAACAGTATGACGACCTCAAAGAGGGCCGCGTGGCCCAAATGAAGCTCTTTGACAACGAGACCAGTGTCTTCTGTGCTTGTTTTCAGAGTGGACGCGCAGAAGCCACAATCCAGGGAAAATACACTTGCGACACTGCACTGTCTGCGCGTGTATATATGTAGCTAGATAAAAGTTAACAGTACTCCCAGAGAGCATTTTAGAGAAGCTATGCGTATACCTCATGTAAAAGAAAGAACTACTCGAGCTTTGACACTTGAAGCTTTCTTTCCTCTCTCTCAAAGGTGATTTCGGAAGGCCTTCCTCCCCTCGATCTCCGCCGACGAGCCCGTGGATTCGTCTCGCATCTGCCTGCCGCTCCAGCGGCCGAAGGCGCGGAGGAGAATCCTGGTGTCTCAGCTTCCGCTAGTAGATAGATAGGGTTTTAGTCCTCATAGGAGTGATGTTTGGATGGATGACGACGCTCCTTCTTCAAATCAGTCTTTCGAGCTCCGATCCTTGTCAAAGTTTGTCCATTGCGATGAATTAGATGGAGCTCCGGCGCAGATTCCTGCCAACTCTTTTAGGCGGCGAGGTTAGGGTTTCTCGTCATGCGTACGCAACGACGATATTTGGTGCCAGCTTCTTCAGATTGATCCAAGGATTTCACGGCGATGACTGCGGCTCCGAGGCACTGGTCCTTATGGACACGTGCATGAAGACTTCTCAGCTGTCATCGACAAGGTCAGGCCGGCTCCGGTATGGGGACGGTGGCAGCGGCGCGTCGGCGACGGCAATGGTCGTTCGATGGTCCATGGACCACGATGTAATTTTTTACTATGTTTGAGGTACTTTGTACTTCCGGTGAATCTTTATAATAAATCTGATCCTTTTTGTAGAAAAAAAAACTACTCCCTCCGGCCCAAATTATCTAGACACATTTAGTGTTAGATATATCCATATCTATACAAAACTAAGATAAATATTTTGGGAGGGAGGTAATATGTGTTTATATATACCTCATGTAGAAAAATGCTATGTGATGGCGACTTTTCTTGAATTTTATTGGATGACAAGATATTAGATACTCCCTCCGTAACTTAAAACTTATAAGACATTTTTTACAATGTTTGACACTGTCAAAAAAATCTTATATTAAGTTACTTTTGATAAAAGAATTAAAAAAACACCTTCAAAATTGTGACGTGTGGGACCTACGCATCACAAATCTTAGAGGGACCAAACCGCTTTTTTCGCTTAGGGCCCAGTCGTCAGCGCCCGGTCCATCCCAATCCCCTTCTTCCTCATGCGCGCCATGGCGCCGCGTGTGCGCCGGCGCCGCCAAGCACGCGGCGTCGCCGTCGTAGCTTCGCGCGGGTCCACGGTGGTCGTCGACGCGAGTTCGGCGGAGTGAGGGAGGGGAGGCGCCTAGCCCGGTCGATTACCAGCTGGAGCCTCGCAAACGGAGCGCGCCGCCGCGGAGCTCCGCCAGTTCTTGGAAATGCCGGTAATTTCAGTCTAAAACCTGTTTCATTTTCCCGAATCTCGCCAAATCTACTGGTTTTGAGGACTCCGGCACCTAAGCAGACTCCTTGATTTAATCGTGTCTTGTTTGTTCGGGCTTCAGCTTCCACAGAATCAGCTGTGGATCTGATAAATTTGGCACAGAAGTGAAGTACACCGGGACGTGCTTCAGCCCAATGCACTGAAAATAGCCCGAATCAGCTTTCGGCTGGTTTTGCAAAGCGGTTCTACAGTGTCTGCTTGTTTCAGCTTCTGCTTCTTCAAAGCTGAATCCGTTCCCTCAAGCTGAAAGAAACAGGGCCTAGTAATAGTTCGTCAGTATACATGAACACGTCCCTTCACCACGTATCAAGAATTACAGCAAGAGTTCCACATTACACTAGTCTGGAGCAAAATTGGAATCACAATACACTAGTCTGAAGCAAAATTGGAATCATATTACACTAGTCTGAAGCGAAATCGGAATCACATTACACTAGTCTGAAGCAAAATTAGAATCACATTCCACTAGTCTGAAGCAAAATTGGAATCACATTACACTATTCTGAAGCAAAATTAGAATGGCACGCCTCGGCGCTTCCTCCTCCCCGGCAAGGCACTGCTACTATCTCCATGTGTATCCTGGGCACGACTTGTGACATAATGAACGAATGATTTATGAGGGGTATCCTTGATTCCCACGCGACAAGAGTGAAGTCGCCTTCCGGTCTGACGCTAGGGTCTGCTACAAGCGCCCCTAACGACACGCCGGCGATTCCTCCTTGGTTTTGTACGGTATCATGCTAAGTGGATGCGAGGCGAGGTCCGTTATGTCCACTGGATGGCCTTGCTCTATAAGCAGGGTTGGGTGCACGCCGTATATGGACAGGTTTCTTTTAACCAGCCTTATCCCCTTGTTCAGTATGCAACACCAGAACTGAACATCGAGGTTCCTTCTCAGCACATCCGCAAACACATTTGCTTCCACGAGTGAACCTTGCACACTGTGCAGCACCTTGGCGATTTCATCTGCTATTTGTGCTAGCCGTGGATGTTCTGCCGGATCTGCGCTTCCAAATGCCAGTGTCTTGAAAAGATACCTCAACTCATCATAAGATAGAGCGTTAAGGAAAATTGGCTTCACTGATCCAAGCCGGGCTAATCTTTTAAGTTTACTTACGAGGATGATCTTGCTCCCTCTGCCCATCCTTCTGAAAAACGACTGAAAGATTTTCCAGTCATCGTCACCTACATCAGAAGCAAACTCAATAACTACCAGCATTGTCCTCCCAAACATGGTCCTTCCATCGTGAAGCATCCTCAAATGGCTGTCTCCATTCAAGTGTAAAATAGAGGAGAAGCGTGAGCGAACCCTTTCGTCGCCACACACATGAGCAACCAAAGTCTTCTTCCCAACTGCGACACCACCTATGATCGGAATAACTGCCGGTGCCTGATCACCAGGAGGGTCGTTTTGCTCCAACAAGAAGCTCAAGAGCTTTTGCTTTTCGGCGTGTCGGCTGAACATGAAGTTGTCGGTGTAAAGATAAACATCATATGGCCTTCGAGACATGCGGTCACATCCGCCAAAAGCACAACAAACTCAGCCATGTTAGCAACAGCAATTTCTAAGTTTTCCAAGGCACCATGTGACCCGAGGCGCATGGCCTTGTCGTCTTTCTCTGTTCCTGTTCTAGAACGCTTGAGGGGAATGGCAAAATACAAACTGCTGCTAGATGGGTCGTTGCTGCTAACCTCGTCGAAGCCTGCGGCGTCTTGGAGGGCTTGGTACCTCGAAGCATCGAGCAGGCTTTGACCTCGGTACATGGCCTCCGAGAGCATCTTGAGCTGCATCATCATCCCAGAGTTGGTTATGTATTGAGCGTCCGCCTCCTTGACAATGGTGCCAGCTCTCATCAGGAGATACTGCAACCTCGCCACCACCGTCTCCTCTGACTGTGCATGGCTGGAGGAGTGGTATTTGTTCATCAGGAAGGTGACGAACCGACTCACAAGTTCACCTGCAACTGCAGATATGGCAACCTCCATGGCCGGGGTTGATGAGGTACGCTGCTGGTCGATCTGTGGACAAATTTGACTAGGCTGGCCTCTGCCAAATCTTGAAGAGACTCTTGGCAAAATAGAAGCCACTTCAGGCCTGAGGAGTGGGTGGATGGGTGGGTGGGAGACACGTATAATTTTGTTTAAATGCCCAAGCACTGACAAGGACAAGCCAACTGTCCAAGCAGGATGATAAAATAGAAAAACTGACCGACCAGTATTTGTAATATTCACGGTAGGTCCAGATTGATTATCTTCCCATTACAAAATGTATGTATATTTAATCATATTTCCATTTGACTTTCTTTTGTGCAATCTGCTCCAGCAGAGATTGACAAAATTATTTGTACTTTTCCAGATGAACTTCAGTGGAGAAGCAGGGCGCAACTTTGATCATCGTCGAGGAAATGATATGCGCCCTTGTTTATCTTGATCAGTGGTGATGAGAATCGCAGCTCCATGCTCCAGTAATCTACTTATCTTTCAAGGGTAATCTTGATCAGTGGTGTGCCCTGTCCTTCCAGTGTAAAAAAAATGGTCATGTCTTCCCCCCAAAAAAAAGCATAAATGCCGTTCTCCGCGGTTCCACTTGCTGTTCTTTCTTACTCGCGCATAACGCGCAAACACATGAACAGGGCACACCACTAATGGCCATGGCTTCGGGTGGCTGTTGATCACGCGTTTTATTACCATAGATATTTTGTGGGCCGTGTGACACACCAAAGAGATTTACATTTCGTAGCCATACATGGCAGGAGTACAATATGTCAATATCCCAGAGTGGACATTCTAATGATTCCATATTTGGCTCAAAGCATTCGACGCGCATTGAAAGGACATGCGGTGCCCCCATGTGTGGTTTTGGTAATTGATGACATTCTCTATGGACTAATGGTTGCATTGAGTTATATTTGAAGGATTTGTCCATAGGCTTTTCTTGAAGTCCATGTGTTGGTTTCAAGGAGTTTATGTGCTGACCAAGGTGCTATTAAGGAATTATCCAAAGATTGGTCATGTGAGTGTTGAGCTTATTGCAAGCATGTCTTGAAGAAGAAGATTGTGTGATCACTCATGTTTACCTTCAAGACATCATCCAAACGAAGAGAGTTGGAAAGATTCAAGGTTGATCAAGACTAAGTCAAGAGTGAATCAAGTTGATCAACTCACAAAGCGTAGAAGATGTACCGAGAGGGATCAAGTGATCCCATGGTATGGTAAGCATTGTCCATTACGCTTTGTGTGCTAACCCATGGTCTTCGTGAGAGTTCTTTGTGGGGTTAGGTTGCGGTGTGCAAGTTCAAGTGATGCATCACGAAGAGATCAAGTCGCTTGAAGCTTGCCGTCCATTTG